>JAIFAC010000251.1:0-135977 GCA_026545765.1 Plantago major | reverse complement strand
CCTGCCCAGATTTCTCTTTTCTCTTTTACGGATACCGTTACAGATACCTCTTCTCTGATGCCCATTCAGGATATCTGAACTTTTAGGTTCATTGGTAGTTCCATTAGTCGAAGACTATGTCTTAAGGCTAAGAATCTACTTTCTTGTAGTGGCTTAGTGAAGATATACGCAAGTTGGTCTTGATGCCAATCTTGAGTATCTCTATATTGCCTTTTTCAACATGGTCTCGATGAAGTGATGTCTAACATCAATGTGCTTTGTTACGGCATGAAATTTAGGATTACGTAATGTAAATAGCACTTGTGTTGTCACGAAAATGGGAGTTTCTTCTCATCGAGTCCATAGTCTTTAAGTTGTTGTTGTATCCATGGAATTTGTGTTGTCTGACAACCCGGTGACAATATATTGAGCCTACGTGGTAGAAGTTGCAATTGAGTTTTGCTTCTTGCTAAACCATGAGATAAGTCTAGTACCCGACCCAAGTTCTGAGGTGCTTTTCCTATCAAGCAATGATCGCATAATCATCTTACGAGTACCTAAACTCAATCCACTTTCTTTAGGATACCACAATCCACACATCTACTATACCCTTTACATACCTTAATATTTTCATAGCAAAGTTGTAGTGTGTTTGCATTGGATTTATGCGAAATCTAGCACATACTCCAGCGGCATATTGAATCTCGAGTCTACTTGCGGTGAGGTAAAGTAGTGAACTATCAATTTCCTATACTTATGTTCTTCAACACTCTTATACGATTGATTATAGGTCATTTTGGTTCCAATGCTCATAGATATCTTAGCATTCTTTTGGAAGGCTTAAGATTGAATTTTGTGAGCATATCTTTTGCATACTTTGTTTGACTAATGAATATTCCATCATTGAGTTGCTTGACTTGCAATCTGAAATAATTCATTTCTCCCATCATGCTCATCTCAAACTTACTTTTCATGAGATTTGCAAAGTCATTACAAAGTTGCTTGTCCTTAGATCAAATATGATGTCATCAACATATACTTGAACTAAGAGTAGTTTCCCATCATGATTTAAGGTAAATAAAGTTTTATCAACTTCACCTTTCTTGAAATGAGTTTTAGGAAGGTATTTGGCCAAAGTGTCATACCATGCTCTTGGAGCTGTTTGATCCATCTGAGCTTTACGTGGTTTATAGACCATTCTACTTTAGAAACTTCAAAGCGGTGGTTGCTCAACATAAACTTCTTACGCAAGTTCACGTTTAGGAATGCACTTTTTGACATCCATCGATAAACTTTGAAATCTTTATGAATTTGCAAAGGCTAGAAAAGAGTCTTATTGCATCGATCGGCAAGCGTGGTGCATATGACTCGTCAAAATCTAAGCCTTGATCTGAGTAAATCCTTGCAACCAATCTTGCTTTGTTTACGTTATTTCACCAGATTCATTCATCTTGTTTCTGAAAACCCATTTAGTTCCAATCACAGATATTCCTTCTATAAATGGAACTAGTTTCGAGACTTTGTTTCTCTCAAATTGATCCAACTCTTCTTGCATTGCAGAGATCCAGTCTTGGTCTCCTAATGCTTCTTCTATATTTTTAGGTTCGATATTGAGATGAAACATCGAAGAGAGAGTTAGCATTTTCGCTATTGCTCTCCTAGTCCTAACACCACGATTAATCGGTCGATTATATCCTTTGTAGGATGATCTTTGATCCATTTCATCATAGGTTTAGTGCTAGTAGGATCAATATCCAGGTGATCTGAATGTGAATCACTAAGATTTTGATTTGATACTTTTTCAGTATCTGAGATATCTGACATATGGGAAATGTCGTGGATATCTGATACTTTTTCAGTGTTAGAGATATACGAGACATGCATTTGACATCCTTATTTGGATACCTCTTCATGATGAAGGTTCTCGATAACTTTGTTCCATTTACGAAAACTCATGAAATTCCTCATCATGTTTTGAGTCATCTTGTTGTTACTAGGCTTTTCAAGCTTTTCTCGTCAGTCATCCTCACTTTCCATAATGATGTTTTTCCTTTACGAGGATTCTTCTTTAGAATCCCTGATAATAGTTCTTGAAACTTTACGAGTTCATCAATAGGAGGTGTTTTCTTACTTCCTTCATAGAATACAACATGGTGATTCTTCAATTTTCTTTGTTCTTTTGTTGTAAACTCTGTAAGCTTTCTTTGTTTGTGGAATAGCGAAGAAAACACCTTCATACCTTTGGTTGAAATGTTCTCGGATAATATTTCCCATTGTTTAGAACAAAACATCTGACGAATACTCTCGGATGTTTGATATTAGGGGTCTACCAACCAAGATTTCATAGGGGTCTGCCATGGTGTTTGTTTATCAAGCATACATTACGAGTGTAGCAAAGGCGTGTTTACTGACTTGACCCAATAAATTTCACTTATATCGGTGTCATTAGCATTGTCCTTGCGGCTTCTTTAAGGTTCTGTTTTTCCTTTCTGCAACACCATTTTGTTGAGGTGTTAAATACGGAGGAAAGTTGGTGTTGTATACCTTTGCGGTCTAAGACTCCTTTATGTCTTGGTTGACAAACTTCGGTACCATAGTGCGATACGATTGCGGATACCTTGTCATTTTCATGACTTGAAGCTTTTTGACAAGTTTGGTATCTCACCACGGCATGATTTTTGTTTGAAAGACAACCCAGTGAATCTTGAGAAGTCATCTACAACGGACCATACTTCTTTCACCATAACTGAATTCTGAGATGATTCAAATAGATCCATGTGTAAAAGTTGCGGTGGTCTAACAACTTTAATTAATACGATTTTGGACTTGAAAGAGATCTTAGATTGTTTCCCCATCGGCGGTGAGCAGGATATCATTCTTTACGAAAGATGTTACGGGAAGACCAACCACTAACTCTTTCTTGGCAAATGCATTGAGTTTTGAAGTTCAAGTGACTCATTCTTTTGTGACATAACGGTGATCTTCTATGTGACAGATTGACTCACCATGAGACATTCTTGATTGTGGCGGATGCCCAATCGGCAACATAAAGACCGCCTCGCCGACCAACTAAGGTATGCTGCTTTGACTCATTGTCAATTAGTTTGCGATGTTAGCTTTGAATTTTATAGTAAAACCCTTGTCAAAGCGGCTCATGCTAAATAGATTATATTTCAAATCCTTAACATATGTCGTCGTTATTTGTTAAAGTTCCCAATTTAGCGTTGCCAAATCGAGAGGATTTAATTCTCCTCCAACAAATCGATATACGGTCTGTGTTGCAAGCTTTGTAATCAACGGATTTGCTTTGTCTCTGTCATGTGCTTTCGCATCCACTATCGAATAGCCATTGTGCTTTAGTCGGGAAGCATTACGCACATAGCGAGAAGCAGGAGATTAGATTCTCATATCTTTGATGGGCAAATCGAGAATCAAAGTTCTTCGGTGAAATCCATTTTGAATGAATTTCTTTGAAATATCTTTGTCAGCGAGGGCGTGGGAGAATTCTTTTGAAGAATGTTATCATTAGTAAAATTATTTTTCTTCCTTAGTGTGTTCCTAGGTGCTCCATGATGCTTTCGGATACTGTCGGGGTTTTAGGTTTGCTTTCAGCAAACCTCTTCATCTTGTTTTTTCTTCTAGCCACAGCATTGAGCCTTGTGTCATTTTCTCTATTACGGGCATTGATTTTCGGTGGCTTGATTTAACTTCCACTTGATAATTGCTTTGAGCAATTCTAGCTTTCGACCATCGTTCATGCTCTGCTTGTACTCATGAGCAAGTTGTTTTCGATGCCTTTGTAGCGATACCGTTTGAGCATTTGAAGCTATACGAGATCTTTCTCGTGACTTTGCTTGTCTGGTTGATCGAATTTCTTTCGAGAAAAAGTGACATGGGAGAATTTGCGGCTCTGCAATTCTACCTTTTGAGAGACATAACCTTGTGGTTGTTTACACTTTTGGTGTTGTGTTTCTTTTGAGCGTACCCAACAGTTTTGTTTTGACTTGTTTTTCCCACAAAGGTTTAATGCATTGCCTTTCCTTTGTCGACAATCTTTGTCTTTTCACGATACTATAGATTGCATGGGAACCGTCTTCTTTGAGTACTTACAAATGTTCTTTTCTCCTTACTCTTATTGGTGATAGAACAATCTGTCGTATTATTGAAGTCCTTTCTTTTCGAAGGGTCTCTTAAGTAAGATTGTACTTGATGAAGAGTGTCACTAGCTTTGGCATAAGATTGAAAGATAGTTCTTTCTTCTTGAGTTTCTTGTTTGGAAAGAAGATTTTCATAATTCTTTGTAACTTCGACCATTCTTCTTCATGTGACTTTTAGGTCTCAAATATCGAGCTTTGAGAAATGCATTTTCGGCATCTTTTCTCGATTCTTTAACTAATTGAAATTTTCCTTTTCAAGAGAATTCTTTTCTTCTTCAAGGTTTTCGGCTCTAGCTCGGATCATTAGAAATTCTCTTTCATAGATGTCAAGTTCTTTCTGAGATTTTCTAGATTTTTATTTCCTCTTCATCACTTTCATAAGTGTAGCAAGAAGTATGTGTTACCTCATGACCATAAGGCAGTTTTCTATGTTGGAGATGTGCAGTCAAATTTCAGCAACTCCACATTTCATTCTTCTTGAGGCGAAGTCGATTATATCATGAGTAACTCCACATAATTACGGTGATGGTAGGGTTGAGTCATCTGAATTGTCATCTTGAATACATCTCAACATCTAGAGCATCGATTGAATTTGGATTTTCTTTCTTTCTTGATTAACAAAGCTTTAAAGCTTCTACGAAGATTCTTCTATCTTTCTTGTCGCATGTCCTTAGTTTGTTGAGGCGGACAATCCTTCTTGAAGTGGCAGGGTTTACGACAATAGAAAGCAGATATCGTTTCAATTTACGCTCCCTCGGTACATGATGCTTTACGAGTTGGCTTGTTGAGCTTTGCATATTTTGTCTTGGTGATAGTTTGAGCCTAAATGCTTTTCGACTTCTCTTTGGCTTTTCTTCTCTCAATTTCTCATTGACAAATTTACTCATTTGCTTTGCGGCAAGAGCATCCTCGTCTCCTCCTTGCTTTTCTTCTTTTGAAGTTCCTTGAGTAACTAGAGCAACATTACGCAACTTTTAGGTTGTTTGTTCTCTACGAGTTGTCTCATAGTCAGCGATGTAAGATGAGAGAAAGTTCCCTTGGAGTGATATTTGGCATACCTTGGTTAAAATAAAAGAATTTAGTATGCTCCGGTTGTGGTTAGGACATCGATAGTCTTAATCTTCTCGGTGAGTATCTATTGCTTTCCCAATCTTTGCCATATCACTCATGAGAGTGGTAAACACAAATCAAGTTCTTCGAGTTTTAGTGGGACCTTGTTTGAAATTTAGAAATTTCAACTTTAGAACTTCGAACTTGTATTCCTTGGTTTTCTCGGTTAAAACGCTGATTTCTTCAATCGGTTGCGAGCGACTTCGCCGTTTAGCACCTACGATTTACATGTGTGCTCTGAGTGTCGTCGATGATGATGTTATGAGCTTGACCATCGAGACGATTCCTCTTGGCATCTTCGATGTCGAGTTCTCTGAGCTTTGGTTACGTAAATAACTTGACGATGAGATCTTCCACTAGTTGGCGTCTGTTTGTGAAGATCCTTCGCTTTGATCTGTCTCTTCCTCGAAACCTCCATGACTTGCTTAGGTTGTTGAATGACTATTGGGCCATTCTTTATCACTTTGATCATCTCGTCACTTATGGCTTCAAGGTGGAGCATCATGTTATTTTCCATTTCTCGTAGTTCTGGTTTGAGAGCGTGCATCCTCGAGACATACACACTTAACACACAAATTAAATAGTCCTCAAAAGTGGACAAAGTTCCTTCACCTATCTCGGGATCTAGGTTGATCGGAAGGTGATAAACCTCTGCTCGATACCACTTGTTAGTCGAGATAACGGCAAAGTAAAAGACTATAGGGGGGGTGAATAGTCTTTTAAAACTTTTGTCGATAACAACTATTTCTCAGATATCTGAATAGATATCTAATACTTAGAATCAGAGTGCGGAAGACTTAATAATGATAAGTGCAGAAACAGTTAATAAGTGTGTGTGTGTTGCTGAAGTATAAATACAGAAACGTAAATGACACAGCAAGTATAGTGGTATCTGGAGGTGGCGTAATCCACTAACTAATCCACTTCGGTCTATCAGAGACCTAGAATTCACTAGAACAGATAATTGAGAATTCCTTACAATAATCCTATTCTAAGATTCTTAACAATTGGTTCCCAACCAATTGTTCCCCTGATTGTTCCCGGCTTTCCATTGAGTACTTCTATACTCGAAACCTTTGAGTTATTCCTAGCTTCCCCTAAGTACTTCCTATACTCAATAACCTTGGAGTTATTCCTTAGTTTCCCAAATCAAGTACTTCCTATACTCCGGTAACCTTGGAGTTATTCACGATTTTTCAAACTAAGTACATCACTACTCCACTTGATTATGGTGTTGGTTTTGGTTTGAGTTGTCGGATAGGCGTCTTAATAACTTTTGATTAATCGATGGCTCGGTGAACTAAGTTACTTAATACACTTTACGGTATGGTATCTTGTTGATTTCTTGACCCAAGTCTTATGATATCTGTTCGAGAGAATGAATCTCGGATAGTTGATCTTTTGATCAACTCCTTCACAGATAGCTTTGCTTGTTTAGGATCGGGACACTTAGAACTTGATGTTTACTCAAGATCAAAAGCTTTGATGCATGAAAGCTTTGAGAATAAGTAAGATGCTCTGAGAGAGAGTAAGACGATCAGCGTTTGCAGTTCAAGGTGTTCAGTGTCTAAGGTGTCTTCTCAAGCAGTCTAAGTGTTGATATTTATAGATGAATTTGAGTGCCGTTTGAATAGTATCCGTTAGGCTCAAATTCAAACTATCGTTATCTGTGTATAGTACTGTAGCAGGTTTTGTCTTCTTCTCAGAAGTTGCCGTTGCCTTTATTCAGACATCTCTGTCCGTGCATTAAATGCATTGTACTATACTTTTTGTCCTGTAGTGTCAACGGAACTATGCTTTGTATCAGAGACTAGTGCTATCTGATTCTTTGCACGTCCTTATCTTCATTCTTCAGATACCACTTGTATTTATTGAAACAACTTTGTTTGCAATATATATTTCTCTTTCAGAGACGTGGTTAAAGCTCAAAGTATCTGAGAATAGATATCTGTGGACACTTTCCTTGTTTTCAGATTTTTATCTTATTTCTCAGATATCGATTGTGACACAGTTTGTTTGAAACTATTCGTGTCTTTAAGATATCTGGCTAAGATATCTGAACAACAGATTCAGCAATCTTGTGCAGTTTTCTTCAAGTCTTCAATGTCGTTGAGCTTTCTGCTTGGATGTCTTCTTCTTGGTCTTCTCTTACATAAAATAAAAATTACAATTTGAGACCTAACATCCTATACAAGATTAGCTAGACTATCATACTTAGTGGGTTTCGTCTTTTACAATGTTCAAGTGAACCAAGAGTACTAATCACCTTTCTGAGACTAAGATAAGTCATCATGTTGCTAATCAAAATCTCAACAGATATTTCTAACAAAATATCTAACATTTTTCTATCAAGCAATGATCCAGCATAGTCGGCATCTGAATAGCCAACCAAACTCAATCTACTATCTTTTGGATACCACAATCCAACTTCTACAGTACCTTTTACATACCTTAATATCTTCATAGCAATGTTGTAGTGTGACTGCATTGGATTTGTCTGAAATCTACCACACTCCAACTGCATATTGAATATCAGGTCTACTTGCAGTGAGGTATAGTAGAGACTCAATCAATTTCCTATACTTGTGTTCTTCAACACTCTTGTCAGATTCAGTATAGGTCATTTTGGTTCCAATGCTCATTGGTATCTTAGCATTCTTTTCAGAAGGCTTTAGATTGAACTTATTGAGCATATCCTTTGCATACTTTGTTTAACTAATGAATATTCCATCATTGAGTTGCTTGACTTGCAGCCCCAGGAAGTAATTCAATTCTCCCATCATGCTCATCTTAAATTTACATCTCATGAGTTCAGCAAAGTCTTCACAAAGTTGCTTGTCTTTAGATCCAAATATAATGTCATCAACATATACTTAAACTAAAAGTAGTTTCCCATCATGGTTCAATGTGAAGAGTGTTTTATCAACATCTCCTTTCTTGAAACCACTTTCTAGTAGGTATCTGGTTAATGTATCATACCATGCTCTTGGAGCTTGTTTCAGCCCATACAGAGCTTTCTGAAGCTTATAGACTATCCTACTTTCTGAGGGAACTTCAAAACCTGGTGGTTGCTAAACATATACTTCCTCAGCCAGTTCACCATTTAGAAATGCACTCTTGACATCCATCTGATAAACTGTTAAGTCATTATGAGCTGCAAAGGCTAGAAAGAGTCTTATTGCATCCAATCTTGCAACTGGTGCATAAGATTCATCAAAATCTAGTCCTTCAGCCTGGGTGAATCCCTTGGCAACCAACCTAGCTTTGTTTCTGGTTATTTCACCAGACTCATTCATTTGTTTACGAAAACCCACTTGGTTACGATTACGGATATTCCGTACAAATGGAACCGGTTTCGGACTTTGTTTCTCTCAAATTGATCCGACTCTTGTTGCATTGCGAGATCGAATCTTGATCCTTTAATGCTTCTTCTATTGTCTTTGGTTCAATTTTGAGATGAAACATCCATAGAACAACTTGCATTTTCGATTGCTCTTCTAGTTCTAACTCCTTGGTCTATGGGACCAATCACATCCTTTGAGGATGATTTCTTATCCATTTCATAATGGGTTTTGAACTAGTAGGATCAATATCATTTTGATTTGAATGTGAATCAATATGATCTTGATGAGATACTTGTCTTGATGTCTGAGATATCGACATATGAGAAATGCCATAGATATCGACACTCTTCGATGTTAGAGATATCTGGAATTTGCATTCGACAAACTCTCTTCAGATACCTCTTCATGATGAAGGTTCTCGATAACTGTTCCATTTACGGAATTCTCATAGGAAATTCTTCATCATGTCTTAGAGTCATCTGGTTGTTACTAAGCATAGGTTGCTTTTCATCCTCAGACTCATCCTCTATTTGAATGATAGAATTATTTCCTTCTGATGATCCTTTTTCAGAATCTTTAATCATTAGTTCTTTGAACCTATCTGAGAGATCATCATTTAGAGTACTTTCTTGTTTCCTTCATAGAATACTACATGAATAGATTCTTGATCTTTTGTGTTCTTTTGTTGTAGATTACATAGGCTTTGCTATTAGAGAATAACCAGAAATACTCCTTCATACGCCTTTAGTTGAAATGTTCTCAAGTATTCTTTTCCATTGTTAAGAACAAAACATCAGCAACAAAATACCCTTAGATGTTTGATACTAGGTGGTCTACCAATGAAGAGCTCCTACGGAGTTTTGTCATGGTGTTTATTAATCAAACATCTATTTTGAGTGTAGCATGTTGTGTTTACAGCTTCAACCCAATAGATTTCACTTATTTGATTAAGCCAAGCATTGTTCTTCTTTGCTTCTTTTAAGGTCCTATTCTTTCTTTCGAACACCATTTTGTTGTGGTGTTCTTCTGAAGATAGTTGATGTTGTATACCTTTGCGGTACAAAACTCTTTGATGTCTTGGTTCACAAATTGATTACCATAGTGCATTACGATTCTGAGATACCTTGTCATTTTCATGACTTTGAGCTTATTGACAAGTTAGGTATCTCAACCCTTGCATCATATTTGTGTTTGAGAAAGACAACCCAGTGAATCTTGAGTAATCAACAACAACAACGGACCATACTTCTTTCTGCATAACTAATTCTTGAGGATTCAAACAAATCCATATGTAACAATTGCGGTGGTCTTTCCTTTGGAATGTCTAGTCTTAGACTTGAAAGATTTTTGGATTGTTTTCCCATTTGTGGTGAGCATACACCTTCTTTTCTATATGCCATTTTGGGTAAACGACCACCAACTCTTTCTTGGCTAGCTTATTGAGTTTTGAAATTCAAATGACTCATTCTTTTATGCCATAGCCAATTTTCTTGATGTGGCGGATTGACTCACCATGAGACATTCTTGGTTGTAGCGGATGCCCAATAAAGATTTCCTTCGCCTTGCAACAAGGTATGCCTTTGACTCATTGTCAATCACTTTACATAGTTTTGACTTGATCTTGATAGAGTACCCTTTGTCTACTAGTTGACTCATGCTTAGGAGATTATATTTCAATACCTTTACATGAAGTACTTCAGAGATTGTGAGGGCTCCGAATTTCAAATTGCCAAAACCTATGGTTGGATTTTCATCTCCTCCAGCAAACCTGATAATTGGTCCATCATTGCACTTTTTGTAGTTAATCAGATTTTCTTTGTCTCCTGTCATGTGCTTCCCACATCCACTATCAAAATGCCACTTTGAGTTAGTCTTTAGAGTGTTCTGCACAAAATAGGAAACAGGAGATTAGGTTCTCATACCAACAATGGAACCATCTGGACTAAAGAATCTTCCAGTAGAAATCCATTTTTGAATGAATTTCTTAGGAACATTCTTTTGTCTAATAGGAACATAAGGAGGAATCTTAGTTAAATGATTTGTATCATTGTTGTTAAAAACTATTTTCTTCCTTGGTGTGTTCCTAGGTGCTCCATTTGGTGCTTTCAGATACTGTCATTTACGAGTCGCTTTCCGCAAACTTAGCTTTCCTAGCTAGATTTCTTCTAGCCAGCATTGATTTTCGGTGGCTTGATTTATCTTCCGCCGATAATTGCTGTGAGTAATTCTAGCCTTTAACCATCGTTCTTGCTCTTGTTTGTATTCGTGAGCAAGTTGTTCCCGATGGCTTTATAGCCAATACCATTCCGAGCACCTGATGCTGTCTGAGATCTCTCTTCAATAGCTTTGCTAGTCTCGGGATGATCAATTTTCTTTCCAGAAAACGTGACATAAGAAAATTTGCCAGCTCCTGCAATTTTTCCTTTTTGAGAGACATAGCACTGTGGGTAATTGCACTTCTCAGTGTTATGTTTCTTTTCAGAGACATTTCCCACAGTTTTCTTTTGGACTTGTTTTTCCCACAAAGGCTTGGTACATGGCCTTTCCTTTGTCGACAATCTTAGCTTCGACGATGTTGTAGATTGTTTGGGAATCACCTTGCTGAGCACTGACGAATGTTAGTCCTTTATTACTCTTATTCAGAGTGGTGGAACTATCTGTGTGTGCGTCAAGCCCAAGTCCTCTCTTTTCTGAAGGATCTCTTAAATAAGATTGTACTTCAGTAAGAGTGTCACTAGCTTTGGCATAAGATTGAAAAGATAGTTCTTTCTTTTTGAGTTCCTTATTCTCAGAAAGAAGACCTTCATATTTCTTTTGAAGAATAGCCATTGCTTCTTTATGTGACTTTTCGGTCTCAGATATCTGAGCCTTGAGAAATGCATTTTCAGCATCCTTTTTCTCAGATATCTTGATTAATTGAGAATTTTCCTTTGCAAGAGAATTCTTTTCTTCTTCGAATTTTTCGGCTCTATCTCGGAACATTAGAAATTCTCTTTTGTAAAGATCAATTTCTTTCTGAGATTTTCCAGTTCTTTGATTCCTTCTTCATCACTCTCATAAGTATAACAGGAAGTATGTGTTACCTCATCAGCCATTAGACAAGGTTCAATATTACAGATATCGGGGAAGATTTCTTCAGCCATTCCACACACTTCTTTCTTCTTTTGACCAAAGTCAATTACTTCATGAGAAACACCGCATATTTCTGGGGAAGGCAGTGTGGAATCATTTGAATCCTCATCCTCAAAATCAGACTCAATATCTAGAGCATCCAGTTGAAGTTGAATCTTTTTCCTTTCTTCAGTGAGCATAGCTCTTTGACTTCTTTTGAAGATTCTTCTATCTTTCTTGTCACCTGTCTTAAGTTTGTTGAAGGCAGGACAATCCTTCTTGAAATGACGGGTTTACGACAATAGAAACATATATCATTTCGATTTACCTTCCTCGATGCTTGATGCTTTTTGGTGGCTTGTTCGTGAGCTTTGCATATTTTTGTACTGGTGATAGTTTGAGCCTAGATGCTTTTTCAGCTTCTCTTTGGCTTTTCTTCTCTCAATTTCTCGACTGACATATTTTTCCATTTGCTTTACAGCAAGAGCATCCTCAGTCATATCATTTCCTTTCTTCTTTTCATAAGTTCCTTGAGCAACTAGAGCAACACTCTGCAACTTCTCAGTTGTTTGTTCCCTTTGAGTTGTCTCATAGTCAACAGTGGCAAGGTGAGAGAAAAGTTCACAGGAGTGATATCTAGCATTCCTTGGTTAAAGTAGAAAAACTTTATGTGTTCCCAGTTATGATTAAGACTTCTCACAATGGTTTTAATCTTTTCTGACTGGGTATATCTATTACTTTCACCAAGTGCAGCCATGTCACTCATAAGTGTTGTAAACCGGAAATCTAGTTCTTCAAGAGTGTCTGAGGGACCTTGTTTAAAGTTTTGGAATTTTAGCTTCAAAACTTCGAACTTATTTTCCTTTGTTTTTTTAGTGCCAGCACAGATTTCTTCAATCAGTTGCCAGGCCACTTTTGCCGTTTTACCCAGTTTACCTTTGTATGTGCTGCAGGTAGAACGTATGATGATACGAGCATGTCCATCAAGCGATTTCTCTTGGCATCTTATGTCCGAGTTCTCGAGAGCTTTGGTTCGTAAATGACTTGTTGGCGAGTCTCCATTGGTTGGCGCTTGTCATGAAGACCCATCACTTTGTTCTCTGTCTCTACGATTAGAAACCTCTATGACTTGCTTGAGTTGTTGAATGACTATTGGGCCATTCTTTATTACTTCGATCATTTCGTCACTGATGGCTTCTAGGTGGAGCATCATGTGTTCTTCCATTTCTCATAATTCTCTAGCAAGATTGAGGAAAGGAAGCAAGCTGAGGCGCGGAGGCTTGAGTTTGAGGAGAGGAAGCTTGAAGTGATGCGAATGAAGGCGGAGAAGAAGTCTGAGGACGTGAGAGTGATTGCTGAGAGTCAACATCAAGCTGCTACGTTGGGAAAGTTCCAAATGATGATCGATCTACAAAACATGTTCGATAACTTGTCACCGATGAAGCTTTCTATCCTGCAGAAGCTCTAGTCCGAGCTCGAAATGTGATTCCTTCTATGTTTGTTGTTGTGTGCTTTCATTTCATTTCAAGTAGGATTTCAATGTTGTATGATGTTGTGTATTTTCAATTTCAATCATGTATTAGGACTATAATGTTGTGATGTTGTATCCATATGATTTCAATATATGAATCTAATTAATCTAATTCATTCTATTCTTTTTCATCCAAGAAGTTTGTTCAAAATTAAAATTAAATGATAAGAAACTTAGGAATTATGTTTTTAATACATGTTGTTCCGAACGGATATAAATTTCAAACGGATTAAACACAGACTATATTTTTCAAACGGATTAAACAACGACTATTTCAATATATGTTGTTGTTGTTGTCATCGTCGTCGTTGTTTTGTAACCGTCTGATTTCAATCTCAATAAATTATAAAACGAGTTTTAAGAATCCAATTTGAGTAATTTCAACTTTTAAACACTCTTATAATATGTTAAGCAAGTTAAAAAAATATTTAAAAAAATACGAAAAAAATATTACAAAACACTATTCACGGCCTTAGCATGACCCGTTGGACAGTTTTTTTTTCTGCAGTGGTCGTTAAATCAGCCTTAGCTCACGACTGTCACTATTCACGGTCTTAGCTAAGATCCATTAGGAGTGGTCTTAGCTAAGGTCATGAATAGTGGCGATTAAATGACTAAAACTGACTAAACATCAACATATGAATTTTTAATTTTGTATTTTTATATTAACAACATATAAGTGTTTAAAAATTCTTTAATATGAAACTTTGACAGTCATCATTGAAATCATATGGATAAACTGACATCATTGAAATCCTACTTGAAATGAAATCTTCGATTAAGCTCAAGCCTCTTCTCCTCAATTGTATTCATGCCTTGGAAGGATTCATTCAAACCGTCCATAATCGAGCTTCCCTCGAACCCCCCTTTTACAGGCCTTTGCCTTCTCCACGACCCGTAGGCGCTTTGATCTGATTCGCTCCCATCATCGGTGCATTCCAAACCTCTTTTGGTACGCTCCCCACTAACCTCAACATTGATAGCCTCATCGGTGATCCACCACCATATGCAGGGGTTGCGCACACTTACTGCGGTTGCACTGGTGAAATTCATGTGAGATTGCCACTGTGGATAGTGCCTCATTGCTTCCCAAAAATGCATGTTATTAAACTTACTGCCCTGCCTTTGTTTGTGTAGCTTTTTGGCCATGTTCATAACATCATCGTCATTGTAACCGCTTTTATCTCCAACACATCTTTCCGCATCATCATAAGCTGAGACAAAGTGGTTTACATCTTCTTTCATCTGAGTCCACCTACCACGTAGTGAATTTGCAGTTCAAGGTGTGAGACCGGTAAGAGGATGGCTATCTCTAATGTTTTGCTCCCAGATTTCCTGAACTTCCACAAACATCGAAGTATACGTGCGGTTGGTGGCTTTCGCAGGATCCTTACTTAACGACATGAAAATCTGGATGAGAGCACGATCCTCCTCTTCAGAGTACGAACTCCTTGACCCATCTTTTTCTTCCTCTTTCCCCGCGGTTGAGGCTGCCTTTTTCCAATAAGCTTGCGAGGTTTCTTTCCTTTCCCTTTTGCCGTAGGTTCCGGTTGAGTCTCCGGAACAGACTCCGGTGGATAAGTTGAAGAGTCTGGGTTTTATGGATTGTAGCATCCGGTCGTATCGTAGAATGAAGGTTCCGGTTGGACTTTGGGTGAGATGGGGATTTGGGAGTTGGGAGTGATACCATAAAACTCATTCAGAAATGCCGGTATTTTATCCAACATTCCTTGTTGAGTGAACCATATGTATGTCGGATGTTCAAATTGATTTGGTGGAGTGGAGTTCGAATTCTGGGAGTTGGGAGTAGACATTTTAGCGTTTTGAGTTTAAGAAGTGGAAAATGAGAGGAAATTGAGGTGTAGTGAAATGGGTTGTGAATGAGTCGTATTTATAGATCTCGAAAAAATATAGCCGTTGGTGTATTTTTTATTTAATATTACTTTACAAATTAATTTTAAAAAAATAAAAAAAGGAGGGTGGGGCCCAGCCCAACGGCAAGGCTGATTTCGGGGCCGGCCGTGGGTGCTCCAATGGGAGTGGTCTTACTCCCCCCGTTCCAAAGAAATCTTTCAATTTTACTATCCTGCGGTCAACTGTCTTCGACTTTGACCGCAAATTACTCTTAAACTATAATAGTAAATAATTTAATAAAATTATATAATGAAAATTTAATAATTAAATTTTCATTATATGATTTTATTAAATTATTTACTATTATAGTTTAAATAATGATCAAAGTCGAAATGGAAAGATTTCTTTTGAACGGAGGGAGGGAGTATGTTTTTAGCCAAATTACAACCCAAATTTAGAATAATACTTATCCTTTCTATGGTGAGATAGCAGTCGTACATAGTTAAAATAAGACAGTAGTCGTACAATAAATTGTTTACCAAATATGCCCTTTAGTTATTCACTTAGTTCTTGTTTAATAATTGTATTTATAAAATATAAAAATATTAAATAAATTTTAATAATTCTTTCACATTTTCATCATCATCTAAATCTCTACGAGCAAAATCACCTTAATATAATAAATATATATAACATCTCAATGAGGGATTTTACAAGATACTAGTGAAGGTTGAGATTGTCCCGATCAAATCTAGTTGACTGTTTTGCTTTCTGAGATTTTGTTTTTCCTTTCTAGATTTGTTATATTGGTATTCAGTAACTTGAAGGAAATTACGGCAATATCACATGTGACTTTGCAATCTATGCAATTTTGAGATGCCATTCCATTCTTCCATCAAATTATTTTTCCCGTATTCTTACAAGCTTACAAATAGTTTATTGGAGATGGCTTTAGTTAGTGGGAAAAAAATTTATATGCTCAAGCAAACATTCGCACTTGGCTCGGAAAGTACTGAAACAAGGCAATATTCAATCTCAAGCCTGAATAAACATAAATAAATAAGATCAAAGTATCAAACTCATCTCGTTTGGAACTAATGAGCTCATGCCTTCGGTTCTCTTCCTTGCTCTATTTGAGTTGGAAGATAATTTACCTTCATCCTGGTTAATATCAAGGGAATAAGTGAGACACCATGATAGAGCAAGATAGAAGAAAAGAGAGCAGACGCTCCAATGTTCAGATGGGATGATAGCAATTGCAGGTTAGAATATTTTGATTGAGGAATTAGGGTTCTTGAATTGGGGAATTAAGGTTCTTGAATTGAGTGGGCGCCCTTGATGAATTGATGGGTATTGAACTGATAGTTTGGAATTAGATCCGTGGAGTTAGAATTAGAAACAAGAAACAATTGATGGTGTGGGTTTGTTTTTTAAATTTTATATTAAGGTTAAATTTTTACTTTAAAATTCAATGAGTATATTGGTAAATTAACTAGTACGACTACTTTTGAGTTGTCATACATGGTAGGAGTAGTCGTACATAAAATCAACGGTTAAGATTAGATCTTAACGGTAGTACGACTACTATCTCATTTTAACAAGTAGTCATTCTATCTCACCGTAGAAATCCCAACTCTGTATAGCTAAACGACTTATATCATTTATCTTTGGAGAATTTAATCTATGAACTAAAATCCATAAAACTAAATTAAAAACATCTAAATATTCCCTACTCACTATTTTAACTCTATAAAACTCTAAATTTCACCTCTCTACAAGTTTGAGTTTTTAGATGAGATGAAATTTTATCATGGTATCGGACATCGTCAGGTTCGCGTCAACTTGGGTTGGATCTCATAGGAGACAAACTCCGTCAATATTAATTTTCAATTTCGAATGAATGCTTCGAAGAGG
Source organism: Plantago major (assembly GCA_026545765.1). Taxonomy (NCBI): domain Eukaryota; kingdom Viridiplantae; phylum Streptophyta; class Magnoliopsida; order Lamiales; family Plantaginaceae; genus Plantago; species Plantago major. The sequence continues at coordinate 118,977 of JAIFAC010000251.1, read as the reverse complement.
TTGAAATCAATGCGAGTCGAGAAGATTTTGGAGAATTAATATAAATAAATAGATTACATATCTCCCTAGCTACATGTTCGAACTTCTAGATCATATAGAATTATAGGAATTTACATATAGTATGCTGAATAATTACCACCTTTCTTTTTGGCTGTCTCTTTGCACTTTGGCATGTTCATCTTCCTATGCATCTACCTTCCACCAATTTGTTCCATATGAAGGGGGTAGGGACCCTGCATGTTATCTATCTCAAACTCTCTTTATTAATTCTAAAATGAGTACACCTATTAGTTGACGAGCAGAGAGTTACACGAAACACAGAAACATATACACAAGTTCATTGACAAAACACGAATGATTAATAATGTCTTTTTCAAAACATTACCATAATGGACCAACAAACAGTAAATTAATAATGCCTCCATTTGGAGTCAAGAGATTCATTCCAAGGATAACAAAATGGAAATCGCTTGAAAGTCCTCAATCTTTAGTTATGGTGCAATTCGCTTCTCTACTTCAAAAAAATTCAAATGTCGATATTTTGACACATTCAGAAACTAGGTGTTCATAACTTTCAGAATGTATGTGAACTACAAAGGGACCTTCCAGAGTAAATACCGTCAATATCACAACTCCTACAATTTGTGGAAACAAAAGGAAACGAGCGTGATGTAAAAATTTCAAAGTAGTATTATAATTCAATATAAAAATTCCATACGTCATTCTTACTAATTCAATTTAAATCTGGTGCATAAAAGTGTTAATTATTATTTAAGTATAGGTATATGGTTTGAATCTTATTAACGTAAGTTTATCCTATTTATTTATTATTTTTTATTGTTTTCTCTTTTATCAATACAAAAATTTTAATACAACAACTAATTTGAGGTCTTTAGTCTTTTATATAAGACACAAGTTCAATTTGTCGCCGATCTTTGGAGCAGTTTGTTGAGACACTAAGGCTACATTCTTTCAATGAAAACTCTTTGATTCGATTCGATTCGATTCGATTCCTTGATTCGATTCGATTCATTTCGTCTTGATTCGATTCATTAAATTCATATTATTATTATTGTTGTTGTTGTTGTTGTTGTTGTTGATAAAAGCAGACTGTTTTCTTATTTTTAGGAACAACCATGGTAAGGAGAAACGAAGAAAAAGAAGAAGGAAGAAACATGGAGGAGAAACTTACCAAGTTGAAAATCACGGGTTTGAAGAAGCGATTTCACGTAAAGATGAATAAGAGCGTTACGTATAAAGATGAAGAAGAGCGTTTTGTATAATGGTTTTAATGGGTTTTAATGAGGTTTGGGGCTAGAACTTGGACCTTCTACAAGTCCAATTTAAAATTTTTCTCGTAAGCCTATTATAACAATACGTATAAAATCGAAAATTTTCACGGGATTTTACAATAAAACAAAGCTACGTTAATCAAATATACTTAATTTCTTTTCATGAAAGTTGAAATATGACTATTGAGTGAAAGTTGAAGAATCGATTTGGAAAATGGAACAATCTTTGGAGGTTACGGAAAAAAAGAGTGTTGATGTAAAGTTGTTCACGAAACTTGGCATGGTTTATGGACAAGTGATTTTGGTTAAGCTTTTAATTATTTTATTTGCGAACATTGTATACTCTTGTAAGCGTTTTCAAGTTGTAATAAATTTCTGATTCAAAAAAAAAAAAAGACAAAAGGCAGTTTATCTGACGATTAAAATTCGGTTTTAATCGAGTTATCGTTCTCATATTGTTTTCCGCGGTTGGTTTTAAAGTTTGTTATCTGATAATAAATAAAAATGTAAAGTGACAGAAAAAAGAGTAGGAAGAATGTGAGAAAGATGCAAAAATAATATATTTTTTTAATTGTGATTATATATACCATCATATAATTGTTATTATTATTACACAATAATTTCTTGATTCGATTCGATTAGTTTGATTTGATTCGATTCGATTCAATTCGATTCGATTCGATAAATTTTAGTTGAAAAAACAGGCGCATCCTCACGATAGTACCATACCATTTGTAGCGGCAATTTGGCGTGGGCGCTTCTTCTGATGAAAAATGAACAAATGAAAAAAAATCGTATCTAATTTTCCCTCAAACGGTTTGGTAGACACATATGGTGGAAAGGTTCTAAAGCCAACTGGCGAAACACCATGACCAATTCTGTAATAAATCAACATGTATAATATCATTCCAAACAACAAGACAAACTCAAACCAGCCAAATTCCAGTATAAATATCACACTTTTCATCTCAAAGCATCTCAAGTACTTTAATAGTTGCTTCATTCAGAAGTATCTATAGCTACTCACACCAATAAAAATGGCAACCCGACCCGAATTTTCGCTAGCTCTAATCAAAGTTTTTCTGTTTCTTGTCCTGTTCTCAAACTCTGCTTCAGCTCAAACCATTCCAAGAGTTAACTATTACTCCAAAACCTGCCCTAATGTCGAAAGCATTGTGACGAATGTCGTCAAGCAGAAGGTCCAACAGACATTTGTTACTATTCCGGCCACTATTCGTCTCTTCTTCCACGATTGCTTTGTCTCGGTAACTAATGTTGATTTTCCACATTCTTATACTACTTGTTTTGAACCATGGTGTAATGACAGTTTACGTGCGTTATAGGGATGTGATGCATCTGTGATAATAGCATCTACATCAGGGAATACGGCTGAAAAGGATCATCCCGACAACTTATCCTTGGCCGGAGATGGATTCGACACTGTGATCAAAGCAAAGGCAGCCGTAGAAGCTAGGTGCCCCAGAACTGTCTCCTGTGCTGACATTCTCGCCCTGGCCACTCGTGACGCCATTGTCGAGGTTTGTAAATTCCATAACATTGCGCATTCAGTTGTATCGAATTGAATTGTATGCTTCTACATTTGGTTCGATCCAAGAGGCGGGTGAACTCGTTTTAGTTCCCTTTGTAACTATGTTTGACTTTCTAACGGACGGATTTGACACTTACTACATACTTTTAAGATATCGTTGTAAAATCATATGCCTACAAAATGAATCAGGCGGGTGGGCCACGGTACGCGGTAGAACTGGGGAGACTGGATGGGTTGAGTTCAACAGCTTCAAGTGTAAATGGGAATTTGCCTCAGCCAAGCTTCAATTTGAATCAGCTCAACTCCATGTTTGCTTCCAGACGTCTTTCTCAGCAAGACATGATTGCTCTCTCAGGTGAGCATTACACATAACTTATCTCTTGTGCTAAACAAAACATAATGGGCAAAAAATCACTCTTATTATTCTAGTTGCTTCTAGAAGTTCAGCCACAAAACTTATGCATTACACATAGAAAGGGGCTGAATTAACCTATCTGATTTGCTTTTTCCGAAATCAAAACCAAGAATTATGATGCTATTTTGCTGACTATTCAAATGTCTTGTGAGAAAGTCTAGTTGTGGCCACCTAATTAATTCATCATCAGAGTATAGTGAAATTGAGTTTATCTTAAACCTTAGTCAAAATATTCTCCAGCTAGCCACTAGACAACCAAATAAAATCAAATCAAATCAAATCAAATACAAATAAAGATGGTACTAGTATTCTCCAGCTAGCCACTTGAGTTAGGTTAGGTCTATGAAAGACCAAATCAAGGGCAGATTCCTTTGCTAATTTGCTACTTCCCATTTGAATGAAGTACTAATATTTATTAAATTAATAACAGAGTTGAGGTCCAAAAATTCCCATTTTAATGCTTTAGTTGAAAGTTGCATTTACGGTTCAGTCCTGATACATCCACCACACATATTATATAATCGCACGGAGATCTTAAATACTAGGTCCACATATTTCCAATATTTGCAGACGCCGGACATAAGTGCAGTAGGATGAATATAGCATCAATCAAAACTTTGATTATATCAAAAGAAAATAATAATCATTTTTGGGGAAATGCTGGTTGTTGTCACCTAAGAATATAGATTGATACATCTTTTTGTTTACGATTCCCTTGTGAAGCTTGCCACACAGTAGGATTCTCCCACTGCAACAAATTCGCAAACCGGATATACAACTTCAGTCGTCAGAACCCAGTTGACCCGACCCTGAACCCGGCATATGCAAAACAACTCCAAGATATGTGTCCCAAAAATGTGGACCCTAGAATCGCAATCGACATGGATCCAACGACGCCTAGGAGATTCGACAATGCTTTCTTCAAAAACCTTCAAAATGGAAAAGGCTTGTTCACCTCGGACCAAGTCCTTTTCACGGACTCGAGGTCCAGACCCACGGTGAATAATTGGGCCTCAAGCCCAAGCGCATTCAATGCTAGTTTTATTCAGGCCATCACTAATTTGGGTCGGGTCGGTGTGAAGACGGGAAGCAATGGTAATATCCGCTTGGAATGCGGAAGATTTAATTAGCTTGAAATGCCGTAAGAGGTTTAAATAAACTACAAAGGCGATTACATATTATCGATAAAATCGTAGTATTATTAATTAAAGCGATACATGTTGTTAGCAAGCAAGTCTTGTTATAATATGAAAAAACATTAATTTTGAGAATATGGGTGTTTTGATTGATAACATCAATAATTTTTTTAACAATATAGGTTAAAATGCAGATAAATTATCTGAGGGCAATGCCGGAAAACTTGCTTTCGTTAAATAGAAGGGCAACGATACTTGGACGTGGTATATTGGTCTGTTGAAATGTGAATTACTTTAGAGAGAGTAAAAAATAAAATAAAATTACATGTAATCTTTGTTTTGTTTACCAGTTTTAATATTCATTTTTCTATGGATTATGAAATGGGTGTTAATAATTTGTGTTAAAGAGATTGACAAACAAATATTCTACATGGAAATAAAGTGAAAGGATTTAAAGGTAATAATAGAGCACTCGTTGTAGGACTCCTAAAACATTGCCTATACTCAAATTTGAGGTAAAACAAGTAATAAAGTGCTAAAATGTCAAAACCTTAGGAATCCTAAAATGCTATGGTCCACTAAAATTCAATCTATCTTGAGAATTTAAAAAATTGTCAAAGATAGGGAGCTCCTATAATTTTTTGAAGAGTAAAATATGTGGGCCCATACATCACATTTGTACTTTTATGCATAAAATAAGAGCCCTACAACTTTGTAAAAAATATAAGGAGGATATATATGATATAGAAGATGAATTAACATGTACTTTGAGGAGAAAAAATTAGGAGTCCTACAACTAGTGTTCTAAGTAGGCTCTTAAATTAATTAGCCTAACTATGGGGGCAAATTTCTTATGGTACCCCTTAAATTGGTGTGATATGATTCATACCTATTGAACAATATGATTGCCAAAATTTTGTACTGAGGGAATTTCGATATTACAGATAGACCCAAAAGTCAAACCTTGTGATGACATGGCTCTGGCGTTTGCTGATGTGTCATATGAAGTTGGAAATAATAACGAAATTGACATTGAATTAATTGATTTTAGACTTTCTTTATTTCTTTTTCTCTATTTTCTTTTATTTTTGATTTTCTTTTTTCCTCACTTATTTAGTCACTAAAAGTTACTGGACTTGGATGTAAGTAATGTAAACAAATTTGGGGAAGTTGATGTAATTGAAATTGAATAAATATCCAAAATTTTTTGGCCTGACTAGTTATTATCCATTTTTTAATGTTCAATTTAGTCGATAACTTTTTAATTTGTGATTAAGTTTGTTAAATTTTCAATTGTAAGGGTTTTGAGTTTCCAAAAGTTCAAATTTAGTCCACAAGCTATGAACCGAATCGAATAACAATCAAATCATCACAAATTCAGCGAAGAAGATGATCGAAGTTGTGTAACGGCTCATTTGGGCCAAAGCTCGATCGGGCTGTATTCTGACTCGGTGGGCTGCAGTCTGACTCCGGAGCTTTTAAACTTCATGAGTTGCAGCTCGATCGAACTTTATATCTGACTCATTGGAGCTATGTATCCTGACTCGGTGAAGCTGCAAAACTCGGTGGAGCTACAGTGCAGCTCACCGGGCTGTTAAAAGCTCCATTGGGCAAAGCTCGATCGGAGCTTTGTATCCTGACTTCCATTGGAGCTAAAAAGCTCGATGGTGTGTATTCTGACTCGGTGGGCAATTCTGACTCCGGGCTGTTAAAGCTTCCTGGGCTGCAAAATCTCGATCGGGCTATTAAAAGCTTGATTGGGGCTCTCATTAACCTGATCAGACATCCCAATCGAAATAACCGGTGCCGGAATTTGTAAAGTATAGAGGGAAAAGAGGAACATGATTATTGTTGGTGTTCTTGCAAAAATGGAAGGGAAATAGAAGAACGGAAGTGAAGAAGATGAGTAAGAAGATGTTTTTTTTTTACCTTTTATTTAATCAACAAAACTATTTAATTTGTTTTTTTGCTTTTCTTTAATAGTTGAGAGTAAATAATTCCAACATGTCAAGAGAGAGAATGAAATTGTCAGGAGAGAAAGCGATTTTGGTTTTGGTCGACTCAGGTATTTGTTATTGTTTGAATAGAAGAATTGATGTTTTGAAATTGATTTAAGAGTGCATTTGTAATTTTCTCTTATGAAAAAGGTCTTGTGGTCGGCTAGATAAGTGGATTTAGTGCATAGCCTTTGTAAATAGTAAATACTCCTCCATCCTAATTTCAACTTCCCGCGTGCCCGGACACAAATTTTAAGAGAATAGTGAATAAAGTAGATGGTGATAAAGTAGTAAATATAGTAAATAAAGTAGGAGATATATTTTTCATTTAAAATATGTGAAGTTGCAATTAGGACGTCCTAAATGGAATGCAGGAAGTTGAAATTTGGACGTCTCGGAATGAAACGCGGGAAGTTGAAATTGGGACGGATGGAGTATAATTTACAAGTCTATGAGGAGTCATCTTAGGGCTTGACTTCCAATTCAAATATCAATTTTCGGATATATTTTTTGTTTGTTTATATTTAAAATTTATTTTTAGAAAAATTGAAAAGGTGTGTTTATCCGAAATTCACCAAATTAATTTGGATATGCATGATTGTTTCAAAATATTTGTGTGGAATTCTGTTGACCTCTACAAGTTTCTTGAACTTGTTCTCCCACTTCAGCTGCTTCTTCTTCTAGATCCACTGTCTCAGCAAGCTGTTTTCTCTTTCTTGTGGAGCTCCTTGTCCCAGCAAGCACAAGTGCTACTTGTTCAATAGACTTGTCTTTCTTCTTGTTTTCAGGACAATGAGGAAGTTTTCTTTGCTCTTCTCCCTAGTCATTTGTTGCTGAGAGGCTCCAGACCTGTGAACTAAACTGCTAGAAGCACTTACCTTTCTGTGAATCCTTCCAGGAATATCATTAGCTTGACAGGCCAGCGGGAAATAAAAACTTAGCCGTTTTCCATTTTATTTAATTTGAGTGAGTCGCGAAAACAACCCAAACCATGGTTGGTTGTCAGTGCACAACTCATCTATTGTCTTCTGGTTATTTTCCAATGCAGTAAGAGCATCATTGGCTATTTTTAGTGCAGCTTCACCTTTGGAGTTCTCTTGATCTCTAAGAGTTCCTAGGTATCTCTATGCTACGACCGGGCTTGTGGATCTTCGGATCATAATTTCCATAAACTTCTTCATCTTTGTAGATCCTCGACGAGCACTTCATCATTTTCCTTGTCAAGAGATCTAATCATTACATTGATTGACTCGAATCTTGGGATCAGAGCCGTTTTCTGAATGTCTAGCTTGAATGGATGTGTGAGGTTTGGATTGAACAATAGCGGGGAAAATTTTATTTTTTGTAACTTCTGATAATGATGCAGTCTTGGCTTTTGATACGGTAGAACGGTGTTGTACAAAAAATATCCGTCTAAAGTCTTGATGCCGATCAAATCCCCTTTGGGCCTTTGACGACGGATAGATAATCCATCGTCCAATTCGCGACGGATTGGACGACGGATTAATATATTTGACTTTTTTTATTTTATTTTTTTTAAATCGATTATTGGCGACGGATAGAAATTATCCGTCGCCATCTAGCGATGGAAAGAATCTATCCGTAGCTAGATGGGACGACGGATAGAATCTATCCGTCGTTATATTTGGCGACGGATAATTTCTATCCGTCGCCAAATATATTATTGGAATTAGTGACGGAATCTGGAATTCCGTCACTATTTATTCCGTCACTGTTCCGTCACTATTTATTTCATATTAATCGCATTTTTAGTTCACCTATTTAATCAATATAATGTTCGATAATAAATCAATAATACGGAAAATGTTTCAATAAATGATAAATAATACTCCCTCCATTCCACCAATTTCTTTCCATTTGTTTTTGCACAAATTTTAAGAAATTTGAGTAAAAAATGGGTTTATATAGATAAAGTAGTAAGTGTATAGTAAAAAGTAAAAAAGAGAATTGAAAAAGTATGAAAGAGAGAGATTAAAATATTAATAATGGAGATAGTGGGTTTCCATAAAAGGAAATGGAAAGTTTTTAATGGAACGCCCAAAATGGAAAAATGGAAAGAAATCTATGGAACGGAGGGAGTATATAGTAATATCCGGAGCAGGAGAAATTATCCGAACAAATGTAAATATAATAAATCTGATCGTACATATACATAACTAGCTACCCAGGGGGGTGAAATTTGGCGAGCAAGGACATGAAGCTGCTCCATGTGTAGAAAGGCGCTCGTTCTCCTCCCTTCGTTCTCTGTCGCGTTGCTCCATCTCGTCCCTTTGTTGCATCTCTTGAGTTAGTAGCAACTTTGTTCCGGACCTGTTGCACCATTTCCGAGACACAGTCATGTGTATGGCCGGACGTCTAAAGCTTTGGGATGATGATGAGGAGCACCGGACCAATGACTCAAACGAGGCTCGAGTCCATATATTCCTTTGATGTCCGGTTTGTTGACCTCTAGGAAGATGTTGTCAACTTGTTGATTGACAACACATCACCAATCTCGTCCTCTGCCTCGCCACGAGCATCAACCTCGGCTGAAATCGTAAATAGCGAGATATCATGATCGATTCTTGTTTTTCAAAAATAACTTGTAATAGTGTACAAATATGAAATTTAAGCAACATAAACATACATGATAGGCGAGGCCCGACGGTCGGTCCATACCCATACCTTGGCCTTCTTGAAGATGTCATACTTGGATGTGACCTCCCCCCGTGCGATCTGAACAACATATATAGTCAACTATTTATCATCTCACAATTAAGTAATCAGAGACACAATACATACACGTAATGCTAGATTGAAAAAAAAAACATATATATACATACCGATTGGTAATAATCAGTGTGATGGATCGCCTCCCAAGGTGGTGAGCGACCTTCCTGCACTTTTGAGGCGTCCGGTTACATGCATTGATGTAAGCGATATCATGGACATCGGTTTGGCGCCGATGAAGCATCCCAAAGGGCCCTCCTCTGCATCAACACAGCAGGCATTGGGCCACCCGATCTGAATGGCCTTCTAAAATGCAGACCATATCCTGTCATCGGTTTAGATCCCAGTCTGTAAACACGCCCGGATCTGGGATCAACTTCTTTGAGAATGAAGTACTCCTTCTACATTCCCAATTTCATCTGACATCGAAATCGATACATATATAACGTCACCATGTTACATCAATTTAATAAGATACAACAACATCAGATATGGTGACTAACATATCACCAAACAAAGTGGCTAACATACCACCCGAACAAAGTGGCTAACATACCACTCACATTGTCCTAAATTTTACTAACCTGATGGTAACTAACATATCGCCCGAACAAAGTGGCTAACATACCACTCACATATAGTGGCTAACATACCACTCACATTGTCCTAAATTTTAGTAACCTGATGGTGACTAACATATCACCCAAATAAAGTGGCTAACATACCACTCACATACGGTGGCTAACATACCACTCATATTAAAAGCGATTATAATTACAAACAAGCGAATGTCATATTTTAACTTACCTCGGCTCATCAAAGTACTCGGCCCTCATGCGGTCGAGATGTGAGACCAACACTCACCACCACCTTGGGTGGCTCTCTCACCTCAGGAAGATGTCACTGGTTTGTTGTGGACCTCACAAGGCCATAAACTATTGTCGATGTAAGAATCTGAAACAAATATATATTACTTTAGTCTGACAATTTATACTTGTCGACTATCATAAGTTATGTTTTACATATTTAAGAAGAATGTATAATACTTACTTGGCGGGACGGCGGGGAAAAATCACGCAAGCCGTTCCACGTGGCGTTGGGATGATGTGGATCGAACATGAGGTAGGGACAATCGTCATGGTTAAGCCCTCTGTGTATATGTCTTTGTTGGTAGAGCCCATTGCTCTCTCTCTGGGGGTCTCAGAATCGAGACTCTTGCCACGACTACGAGCCCTCCCCCTCGACCTGTCCCACCCAGCACTATCATGCGGTTGTGGGTGGGGGCGATAAGTGCGTGGTCTCTATCGCGGCATCTGCAAAAACATGTAACAAATCTGATAAAATGTGTTAGTACCGGTTATGTCTGAGAACAAATTATAATAACATATAATTACTCAAGTGTTATCAACTACTAACTAGTTATAATACACATAATATACCGTTATCGCCGTCCTCTAAGTCTACATATTGGTCCTCGTGCGGATCAAACAACTCATCATACGCTTCTATGGGATGTTACCTTGTTTATCGAGATCCTCTTGTTGTACGAGTTGGTAATTGAGTCGTCTTTCTCAATGTACTCCACTTTCGGCGAGCACGAATAAGTACCACAACTAACCATTCATATATCGCGTTTCACCTTGAATATTCAAGAAACACCACTTGTGCTTGAGTCGCCAAAATAAATGGTTCATACTTGGTTGGTACATCTTCTTTTGGTTCACATCAACCATTTCATCTTTTCGTTCTTCCTCGTACCTCTGGATTAGGATCATACCACTCGACATCAAACAACAAGGTTCGTTTCAATGGCGACGGAATATTCAATCCTCACTATTCGTTTTAGCTTGGTGGAAATCAAACAAGCGGCGTCTCCATAATCTTACGCACCCTTAACACACCGGGTTGCTTATGCCATGGTAGTGTTACATTCGATCGTGTGGAACCTAAGGCCATTGACTATATAACACAGAATGTAGACCTTTTAAATGGCCCATACGAGAGCCTTTAAGTATATGCGTGGCGTTATTAATAGGATTCGGACATACTCTGGAACCAATGGAAATGCAGGAATTTTTGGTCAGTAGTTCCTCTAGTGTATCGATGTCATCGAGGATTTTCTTTCAAACAACGCTTTTGAAAAAGCGCAAACATTGATTCGATGATAAGTCTATAATTGAAGTAGAGACTTACGTAGCTATATTAAAATTTAAAGAAAGTGTTGCTCACCTGCAAATAGTATCATATACGGGTCAACCTCGGCCAATTCGTGAGGACATAATATTGGCTGCTTTCAACTCTTTATCCAGTAAGATATTCTTTATTAAGCTGCACCAGAGGTCTCCGATACCACGAAGGCGGATAGGAAAACTCATCATCCGCTTGAACTTGAATGTGTTTGCGTTTGAGCGGACTTGATGTCTTCATAGGGGCGTGTTCATCAAAGTAATAAAGCGAAGGTTCTGATTTCCTCTCGAATGTAGGCATTGGCAATCGAACCTTGGGTTTACCTTTGTTGTTGACATACTTCTTCAATTTCCCCAAGTACCTCTCGAATGGATACATCCATCGATCTTGAACCGATCCAAGTCTCGCTTCATGTGGAAGGTGAGCCGTGAGTGCTCCATAGAATCAAACCATTTCGGTGGAAAGATCGCTCGAGCTTGCGTAGAATCAATGGTATGTTCCTTTCAAGATTTTCCAACACTTTGTCATGAACCACCCTTGTGCCTAAATTTTTGAAAAAATAAGCTCAACTCGGTGATAGCGGTCCATACATGTTTGATGGCGACTCTCGAAATGCTACCGGGATAATCCTCTCCATGAACACATGATAGTCGTGGCTCTTCATCCCATAAACCTTTGTCTTCTTCAAATCCACACACTTCTCTAAATTTGAGGCGTAATTATCTGGGAAACTCGATACCCTCACCCGATCAAACAAAAGCCCGACCTAGAAGCGTTGTCGATTATGTATGCGCTTTTGGCCACTTACCATTCTCATCCTTCTTTGTCGACTCGGGCCTTTTACCACGTACACAGCGGCTCTAGACTTCACATGGTCCTTTGTTTTTCCCTCAATGTTGCAAAGTGTATTGAATAAGTTCTCGAACCGTTCTTCTCAATGTGCATGAAATCTAAGTTGTGACGGATAAGAAGGCTGCTCGATAAAAGTCGAAGAAGATGCTTCTTATAGCGCTTGTCTTGTTCCTTATAGCGCTTGTACGTTCCTTACCAGAACTTGCATTGTATTAGATGCATCCTCCTCCCGATAGATCATGCACATTTTCGGACAACGATCTATGGTTACCACAGCGACCTAAAGCGCATCTTTTCTTGGCTTGGTAAAGTTGGTGGGAACTAGGTTTTCTTGGGACAAAGGTCCGACATTCGTCGACCCATTCATTGAAGCTCGTTTGATTCTTTGGCCATTAGCCTTTGACTCGTTAGCGAGGCAACAAAGATAACTCGGTGAGCTTACACCGGATAAACGGCTTCCTTGATGATTCTAACAAGTCGAAGAACACGATCCTCGGGATTGTGGTTCCTCCACCTCCACCTCGGTTTCGGTGTTAGTTGTGTCCATGAACTACGCCCTATGACATCATACACCATTTGTTCGACTCGAGCTCGAATAGCATCGCTCTGAGATGTACTTTGTTCCCCGACTTGTTCATTTTTCTCTTCCTTCCTGTTGTATGTATTGGTAATATGTATTGACGGTCTTGCTTCCTCACCATGATGATTCCATACGTCTGTGACGGGAATCCATTTTCCTCAAGTCTTTGGACTACCTCTTAGGAGTCACGTATTGCTTGTTTAGCCTTTGTTTCATTGCACAAGGGCACTTTATCAACCCATCCTTTATCTGAGCATTTTAGATTGCAAATGCAATGAAACCTTGACCCCTTTCGGAAAATTGATTGAACTACGCCATTTAAATGCGACAATACATCCGTGAGCGATCGGTATTCATTGAATAATTAGATAATAACTGGAACATTTGAATTCATTAGATCGAGGTCTATCATTTACGATAATAAATCAATTTCAATCAATTGCTTTCGTAATATAAGTTATATTAGCTTCAACATCAATTATTCTGGCATTACATAATATAAGTTACATTAGCTTCAATTTTACCATAATGTTTGGTTTCATAAATCGACTAATGATTACTAGTTATACAAGCTGAGACAAAGCGGATTATCAAATGATTCTTTCTCTTGACCCCTCCTCATCACTTGTGGCGCTCCTACCACAGAACTTGCATTCCAGATCTACATCCTTCTCCCGATACACATGCACATGTTAAAAGTAGAAAGGCACTTTCGATAGGCGGCCCCAAACCCCGCCTCTCCCTCCATTGGAGGTATGCCATGGACGGTGATTCCTCACCATGATGAATCCATACATGATACTCAGTCATGAATCCATAACGTCGCAAGTGCTCAAATACTGCTGTAGGAGTCATAAATTGCTTGTTTCTCTGAGTTTCCAATGCGAGGACACTTTATCAAACCCCAGTTACCTGGCGAGCGTTCCATAGCAAGCGAGATGAAACCTTTAACCCTTCTACAAAACTCCTAGAAACTACGCCATTTACCGTGCGATCGTACATCCATGAGCAGTCGAATTCATTATATCGTTTTAACTTTGTTCGATTGATTAGATCGTATTTAATTTATTAGATCGATTCCAATTCGGATAAGAAGATTGTAGAGATTAATTGTTAATTATTATACGTTCCTTATAAATTAATTATTAAGTGTTCGATATGTTACAAAATTTATTAAGTGTTTTACTACTACGAGTTATAAATTATAAATTACACGTTAATATAATCAACATATTATCCGTCTCTCAAAACACTTAACTACATCCTCGTAATTTAGTACATATACGAATTTATCAAATCCAACTCCAACTACTACTTACATACATATCAAATTAACTAAACTAACTACATACATATCAAATTAACTAAACTAACTACATACATAATTGATTAACATACATACTTCACTACATACATACTTATCAAATTAACATACATACATATTGAATTACTACATACATTCATATCAAATTCACTAAACTAACTATCAAATTACATATACAAATCAAATTAATCAAATTACATATACATATCAAATTACATATAATTGATCAAATTAACTAATCAAGCTACTACATACTTCATATAAACATACAATTGAGAATAAGTAGTCAAAAATAAAAAAATAAAAAAAACCCAAATTTCAAAAAGTTAGGGTTTAGCCAAAATACCTTTGATTCCGGAGAAAATAGCGGATGAAATTTGGAATTGAAGGAAGAAACGAGCTCCTCGTCCAACGATCTTCGAATTGACACCAATATTGGGAAGAATCGACAACAAATGGCGGTTGTGAGAGGAGAAAGGAAGAAAGAAGAAAAGCGAAGAAGAATGAATGAAATGAAACCGCCCGACAAAATGGCTAAACCACTTACTTGGTAAGCGGACACGTGTCAAATCATTGATAGCGATCTGTCGCTAATCCGTCGCCATTTTTTTTATTTAACATATAAATATTAACGACGGATAATTTATCCGTCGTTTATATTTAATTTTCTTTTTTTAAAGTCGAACAAGGGCGACGGATTAATAAAATTAAATAAGCCCATATAGCGACGGATAAAATTATCCGTTGCTAATGAGCGACGGATAATTTTTATCCGCCGCTAGATTTGGCGACGGATAAAATCCGTCGCCAAATCTAGCGATCCGTCGCTATGGGGTGACGGATAAAATCCGTCGCCCCTTTCCATCGTTTTACCTCAGAATTCTTGTAGTTGTAGGAAGCTCAGGAAGCTTGAGCTTCACGCCGTAAACTCGTCGGAGCTCCCAGCGAGAGCTCCGATGGGAACTTCACAGCACTTTCAGATCCACGACAAGCTCCAGATCGAAGCTTCCACCGGAAGTAGCTCCGGTGTGGAGCTTCTTCCGGTGGAAGCACCGGTTGAGCTTCCTACCATGGCTTCCATGGAAGATTATTAAAAAAAAATTAAAAAGTTATAAAATTTTAACTTTTAAAAATAATATGGATATGGAAAGAAAACCAAAAACTTGTTTATTAGTAATATTTTTAAATT
The DNA here is from genome assembly GCA_026545765.1 of Plantago major. Taxonomy (NCBI): domain Eukaryota; kingdom Viridiplantae; phylum Streptophyta; class Magnoliopsida; order Lamiales; family Plantaginaceae; genus Plantago; species Plantago major. Next base: position 103,726 of record JAIFAC010000251.1, on the reverse strand, counting down.
TTAAAAAAATTTAAAAATAATGGTTTTTTTTTTAAAAAATCTTTTTTTTTAAATTCAAAAATATTAATAAATAAATTTTATAAATTTTTAATAAATTTATATAAGTTGTTTGTAATTTATAAAATTAGTTTATGTTTTCTTTAATTTACTTTACCCGAAATTAACCAGAGTGCGACACGTGTCCTCACAATGTATTTTTCTTTTCTTTTTTTGTGGTCAAAATCGCTGAAAATACGGTCAACATATGTATTTTAGCGGGAAAATTGGAACTTCGGCTACCACGTCATCAGTTTAGTCGGAAAATTGATCGGAGTATGTAAATTTCGAGGGTGGTTGTTGTAGTGTACTGAAATTGGACAAATTAGTTTCTAGTATCAAAAGTAGCCTTTGTCTCATTATAGTATACCAAAAATAAAATTTTCCCAGCAATACTCCTTTTAGTACAAATATCATATGATTCTCAGTTCGTGATCTATAGACCATTCCTTGGGGAAGATTCAATCTTAGGGGTGGATCTTTCGTAGGAGTCTTTTATTCTTCCACTTCATCAAGTAGATCATCAGAGCCAGTATCATCCAGTCCAATAACCATAGATCTTTTTCGGGTTATCAGTGTAGTGTACCACGACTCTCTTCTTCTATCCACTCCATTATACATGGCTTCATCAACAACAGTAGCATGCATTTCTTTGAGAGTTCGTGCTGGTGGATCTTCAAGGGAAGCTTGTGCAGTAACCTTGGGAGCTTTTGTTTGGCCAAAGTAAGTGCCAATTGTTTCTTGGAATGTTCTTCAAGTGATTTCTAAGAAATTTCCTCAGCGATTTTCTTCTAAGCTTCAACAAGCTCTTGTGCTCATCTTCGGCAAGAGTAGTTGTTTTTTGTGCTTGTTCAACAAGCTCTTTTTGCTTTGCCTCTTCGGCAAGAGTAGTTGTTTTTTGTGCTTGTTCAACAAACTCTTTTTGCTTTGCCTCTTCGGTAGACGTTGTTCTTTTCTAAGAGTTTTAGCTCTCTCTTCTTCAATTTCCTTCAATCTCTCTTCCTCAACAAGTTGCAACTACTGGGCTTTAGCATCATCAATTCTCATTTAAGAAGAGAGATTGGCATCATTCTTCATTTGTTCGATTTCCTTTGTTGAATTTATCTCAAAATTAAGTAGTTGACATTGGACGGTTCAGATTGGTTCCTGATGATCAATGGCTGAGATCAATTCACTCTTTAAAATTAGTTACGGACGGTTATAAAAGGCTGAAGAACAGAGAACAACGCATTCGGTTATGCTGAGCACTAATCATAGAAATTCTCTCTCGATTCTTCATCATTTGATCTGAAATTTTGTACGGTGATTGATCAAGGATTGGCGCCACGGTGACGATTGGAATTTGAGTTTGTGCTTTGATCATTGCGAATTGCTAAAGAGTTCCATTGTTGTTTGAGATTGTATCTTGTTTTCTATTTCATATTGAATTGAGAAGTATAGATAATCAATTAGGCTTGATCTCTGTGAAGATTGTTAGAGCTTGTAATTGAATCTCAGTCGGTAATAATATCCGTGTTTGGTTTCCCGTGGATGTAGGCTAATTTAGCCGAACCACGTAAATTCTTGTGCGTTCTTGTTTATCATTTATTATTGATTGATTGTTTTTGGTTGAGATTATTGTTGTGGCTCAACAATTGGCGCCGTCTGTGGGAAAGAAATCAGTCTCAACTGTTAGTCGATCAACTATGGGATCATCCATGAGGTTTGATGTTGAAAAGTTTACGGATAAAACCGATTTCGGTTTGTGGAAAGCAAAGATGGAGGCATTGTTGATTCACCAAGGTCTTGATCGACATTCTTTGGGTGATAAAGGTTTTGAAGCAGGATTTGATGAAAAAGAAAAGGCCACTATTATGGGGAGAGCTCGCAGCACCGATTTCGGTTTGTGGAAAGCAAAGATGGAGGCATTGTTGATTCACCAAGGTCTTGATGCAGCATTGCTGGGTGATAAAGGTTTTGAAGCAGGATTTGATGAAAAAGAAAAGGCCACTATTATGGGAGCTTCATGACCTGATAATATTGTCCTTGATGACAAGATTCTCGGAGAAGTTATTAAGATCAAGGCGCAAAGAGGTGTGGGAAAAATTTGGAAGAGATGTACAACTCAAGACATCGCAAACAAAATTTGGATCGAGGAAAAGATTGTTCAATTTCCGAATTAGCACAGATAAGCCAATCTCTCAGCAACTTGATGATTTCAACAAGATGTGTCAGAACCTGGAGAGTGTTAGCATTGAAGTATCTGATGAAGATAAAGCTCTAGTAATACTGGGAGCCTTGCCAAAATCTTATGAGCATTTCATTGATGCTCTAGTTATTCATAAGAGCACCAAACTGACATATGATGATGTGGATATTGCCCTAAGGAACAAGGAGCTGCATAAGGGACACATCCTTTGGTAATGACAATGCATTTGAGCCTAAATATCAAAGAAAGGTGGAGCCGTAAGTTCTGAGCAAAGAATAAAGCACATATGTAGACTCGGAAAATTTGAAAATTCAAATCGTAGATGGAAACAACTACGAAAAGAGGAAGTGTTTCTATTGCAAAATGCGAGCCATCTCGAAGCGGTGTTTCAAGTTTAAGAGACAAGAAGGCTGGAAAATTGCAAGTAAATGACTCAGAGAACAACAATGCTCATAATGCACACATTGCCGAGTCTGCACATTCTTATGGTGATGTTGAAGTTCTTGTGGTTTCTGAGGCTTGTTCAGTGGTGAAATCAAGGTCAAATGTACACTGGATATTGGATTCTGGATGCTCATTTCACATGAGCCCTAACCTTGAGTGGTTTGTAAACTACAAAGCTAGGAAAGGTGGCTCAGTACTGCTAGGTGATGATTTTGAATGCAACATTGAAGGTATTGGTGATATAAGGCTCAAGCTGCATGATGGAGTTGTAAGAATGCTTACAAATGTTAGGTATATACCTAAACTAAAGAGGAACCTGATTTCTCTAGGAGTATTAGATAGTACTGGACACAAATATTCCTTAGAAAATGGTGTTCTGAGCATCACTAAGCATGGTATTACTGTAATGAAAGGCTTGAAGGAAAATGGTCTCTATTACTTGGTGGGTGATCTGATGTCGAGAATCAACATGTTAGTGCTCAAGATAATACTCATTTCGGCATGCGAATGGGACATCTCGGTGAGAAGGGACTCAGAATTATCAAAGCAAAATCATTGTGTGGAGATCAAATAACTCACTTCTGATTACATGAAGCGTGTATTAGGAAAATCTCACAAGGTTGGGTTTGATCTGAAAACACTACTCAAGCACCACTTGATTATCTTCATTGATTTGTGGGGACCAACAAATACATAAACCATGAGTGGAGGAAGGTACTTCATGTCGATAATTGATGATTATTCAAGAAAAGTGTGGTGATAATATTGAAAACTAAAGATGAAGCTTTGACAAATTGAGAGAATGGTCGATTGAGGTGGAGAATACTACGGGAAGGAAAATCAAGCATCTCGGAGCAGGATAATGGCTTAGAGTTTCTCTAGTGAATTGATAGATTACTGCAAAACAAGGGCATTGTTAGACATAAAACAATACGGGCACACCTCAGCGAGAATGAGGTTCTTTGAGAGGTTCAATAGAAGCATTCTAGAGAGAATCGGATGCATGTTGATTAGCTCGGGCTTAAGTAAGTGTTTTTGGGGTGAAATTGACTCTGACTGTTATCTTATCAATAGAAGTCCTGACACCCTGAACAATAAGACACACGAGGCGTAGTGGAAGCCACCTCATTATGGTCACTTAAAAGTTTTTGGATGTTTGGCTCTAGCACATATGTCAGACAAGGAAAATTTGGAACGAGCTCTCAAATGCATATTCTTGGGATACCCCACTGGTGTAAAGGGCTATAAACTATGGATAATTGATCAAAGAAAGTGCATAATTAGCAGGGATGTGGTGTTTAATGAAACAATCATGCCACTGAAGCCTGTGGAAACCAATACTGAGATTCAGGTGGAGCATTGCAGTAATACAGATGATCTACATGCAAATAAGAAGCATACACCTGTGGATGAGAATACTGCACAACATGATATGGAAAATCACTCTACTAGAGACACAGTTTCAGACATTACAGTAGATGGCTCAAATGTACTATCTTCATATCAACTTGCTAAAGATAGAGAGAGGAGGACTAATAAGAAAGTTCCTGGCATGTATGGTTATGGACAGGTGGGAAAATCTTACAATGTTGCTTATGCTCTCTCAGTTGCAGAAGATATCAACTACTCAGAACCAAGCACTTATCAAGAAGCCATTAGCTGTACTGATAGTGAAAAGTGGATCACAGCTATTCATGAGGAATTGGCTTCTCTGGAAAAGAATGATACGTGGGATATAGTTTCTATACCCAAGAACAAGAAGATTGTGGGATGCAAATGGATATTCAAGAGAAAAGTTGAAACTGGTACAGCACACTCAATCAGATTCAAAGCAAGACTTGTTGCAAGGGGCTTTACTCAGAAGGAAGGTGTAGATTACACATAAATATTTTCACTTGTAGTCAAGCATGTTTCTATAAGAGTACTCTTGGCCATGGTGACTCAGTGGGATTTGCAGTTGCAACAAATGGATGTAAAAATTGCATTTTTACATGGCTTGCTAGAGGAAACTATTTATATGAAAGTTCCTGAAGGAGTGCATACAGAGAACAAAAGCAAAACTTGTCTCTTGAAAAGGTCCCTTTATGGTTTAAAACAAAGTCCTCGTCAGTGGTATAAGATATTTGATGAATTCATGAGCTCTATACAGTTTACAAGAAGCAGGTATGATAGCTGCATCTATTTCTCAAACATTTACAGTGAGAATTGCATTTACTTGTTGCTGTATGTTGATGATATTTTAATTGGTGGCAAGTCTCTTGATGAAATTAGAGTATTGAAATCTAAGCTGAGCTCTGAGTTTGAAATGAAAGATCTGGGAAAGGCTAGTAGGATACTTGGTATGGATATAAGTAGACATGAGCACAATAAGAGCTTGTTTCTTTCTCAGACAGCTTATTTGACTAAAGTTCTTGCAAAGTTCAACATGAATATGTCTAAGCCTGTATCTATACCTATAAACCCTGGAACTAAGGTCGGTGAAGTCGATATCACGTGAATCAATGACATCTGAAATGTTTAAGATTCCTTGTGCAAATGCAGTGGGAAGCATTATGTACTCAATGATTTGCTGTAGGCCTGATCTTGCATTTGCAATGAGTATAATCAGTAGATTTATGAGTAATCCAGGTATGGTACCTTTGGAATCTGATGAAGGGGTACTTTCGGATACATCGAGGAACAATTCATCATAGTGCGAAATTTTACATTTCATCTACTGTGAGTTACCTTGAAAGGTTTTGTAGATGCAGATTTTGCATCTAATATAGATTCAAGGAAATCTGTTACTGGTTTTGTGTTTACTTTGTTTGGTACTGCAATAAGTTGGAAGTGTTCTCAACAGTCTATTGTGGCTTTATCTACAACTGAAGCTGAATTTATAGCAATAACTGAGGGAATTAAAGAGGCTATATGGTTGAATGGGCTGATTAAAGAATTAGGCATTGAACAAGATTGTGTATCTATGATGTGTGACAATCAGTGCTATTTAATTAGCAAAGCATCAACACTTTCATGAGAAAACCAAGCACATAGATGTGATTATACTTCATAAGAGACATCATTGATGGAAACCTTTGTGAAGGTTGAAAAGGTTCACACGGAGAATCTGTGATTCATTTACAAAACCTTTATGCGCTACTAAGTTCGGACATTCTTGAGACCTAATAAATGTGGGTGGTTTTATGCGATTTTTTCATACTTACTCAGGAAGGCATGCTCTAGCCTTAAGGGAGCTTAAGTGGTCGATTGTTCAACCGAGTAATGAACAGTAAATGTCGGAAAGAGCATGGAAACTTGATTTTGAGCTAAGGTGGAGTTTGTTGAATTTATCTCAAAATTAAGTAGTTGACATTGGGAGTTGATTAGTTCACGATGATCAATGGTGAGATCAATTCACTCTTTAAAATTAATTCTGACGGTTATAAAAGGTGAAGAACGAGAAGCGAGCATTCGGTTATCTTTGAGCACTAATCACGAAATTCTCTCGATTCTTCATCATTTGCTCTGAAATTTTGTCGGTGATTGATCAAGGATTGGTATACGGTGTGATTGGAATTTGAGTTTAGATGCTTTGATCATTGCGAATTGCTGAAGAGTTCCATTGTTATTTGAGATTGTATCTTGTTTTCTCTTTCGTATTGAATTGAGAAGTATAGATAATCGATTAGGCTTGATCTCTGTGAAGATTGTTAGAGCTTGTAATTGAATCTCATTCGGTAATAATATCCGTGTTTGGTTTTCCGTGGATGTAGGCTAATATAGCCGAACCACGTAAATTCTTGTGCGTTCTTGTTTATCGTTTATTGTTGATTGATTGTTTTTGGTTGAGATTATTGTTGTGGCTCAACATCCTTTAGTCGGTTTAGCTCATCGGCTTCTTTCTGAAGTCTTCTTCCTTCTTCTTCATCCTTCTGTGCCGATGTCTGAGACTTGTCCTTGGGGCTAGACTGGGTGGGTAGCTCTTTATCAACATTATCAGCATTATCTTGTAATTTTTCAGCAATATTTCTTCCACCTGTGTTATTTCCAACACCTCCAGTAGCCGGAGCATCATCATCATTATCGTCTTGTCGTCTTTATCATCATCATAAGAGAGGTCCTCCAGATCATTTTCGTCAACCTTTTCTTCGGATTCATCATAATTAGAAAGTAGGTCAATGATTTATGGGATGGCTTCAGTGGGCTTGGATGTCTCCTTACTTGTCACTTCTTCTTCTTCTTCACCAGTACCATGAAGACCCAGATTCCATAAAGTGGATAGGCATTCTGATTTTCCATCTTTCCTTGGTTTCTTCATTGGCCTCCTTGAACATATATCCCAGCATGCCTTTTACTTTATCATGGAATGACTCTTGCATAGTTTTAAGTAAAATTAAACCTTTCTATGGGGATTAAGGCATGGATGTATGTTTCCAAGTGTAGAAAGTGACATCTTCGGGAGGCATCATCCAAAATGGGCACCAACTGGCAAGGACGTCTTCTCAGATTTTGCCATTTTCTGAATTATGTCATGAGATTTTGGCATGATGTTCATCTGATATGATAGTTGGTGTTCCTCACTACTTTTTCAGTAGGTTTATAAAGTTCGGTGCTTGGAGTTTGCAAGGAAGCTCAATGCTTTAATTTTTTCTAAAATAAAAGTTTTTGAATTAAAGAAGAAGATGGATGAGAATATGAATTATTAAAACTTTGGGGTTCTTTGTTAGAATTTTGAAGATTTAGGGTTTAATTGTATTAAAATTAAATAAGAAAAGAAAAAACAAAAGGTATTTATGACATTTTACTACCCTTTTTCTCTTGACTTTTGGACCTAATTGTAAAAATCATTTCATTATAGGGCAATGTTTGGACTTCATCATAATTTATGAATCATTAGTGACTAAAATGTAAAATAAATATCTAAAGGGGTGATTATGCAAAAACTCATTACTAGGAAATGAATTCACCCTACACCCAACGAATAACTAACAGTTTTATATTTACGAATGAATTACAATATTTACTATGAAAAGTACTATCTTTTACTCCCTCCATTTCAGAAAAAGTGTTACATTTTACTATTCTGCAGTCAACTGTCTCCGCATTTGATCACAATTTACTCTTAAACGATATTAATAAATAAATTATTAAAATTATATAATGAAAATTTAGTAATTAAAATTTTATTATATGATTTTATTAAATTATTTACTATTATCGTTTATGAGTAATTTGTGGTCAAACTCGAACAATTAATGAGTCAAATCAAATGTAACACTTTCCTGAAAATGGAGAATCTCATTATTTAACGTTTTAATTGAAACTACACATTAAGTATAATTCGGTAAGTTATAGTTAACTTCGATAATAATGTTAATGGTTTGGGCTTTTTAAATGAGTTTGGAAAATTCTACCACTTTATTTCGTAGTTCATTTATAGTATATGTGAGTTGGCACCAATTCAAATACCAATCTCTATATATGGTACTTCTGGAATCTTTATTTTTTGCGAAAAAATAGATAAATCTTGAGTAACTAATGTTTGATATGTAAACCTCAATACTTCAAAGTATACTAGTACTAACCCGTGGCATCGGGATAGTTTACTTTAAATATTAATAAAGAAGAGGAAGACATTATTAATCAATGTATTTGAAGAATAATACAAAGGTTCATTTTCGGTACATGCGATAAACGAAAAGATGAAAACTCCCTTTCATCTCCATGTTGAAGTGAATTCTATAAAGGCTTGATACCTTGATGAAATTATGTGTTATAAAAAGTTAGGATATAAATAAAGTTGATGACTTTATATGTTTTTAGGAAAAATTACACACCTCAATGATTTCTAAAAACTTCCGTGTAAACGACGTTGAACGTCTTATTGCTGGGATTTCCATCATCATCGAAACATAACACCTTTAGACCTTTTTTGTAGTGACCTTGAAAATGCAACATATAATTGATTGGTAATTTGAACACCGGTTTAGGAAGATATAGACCAACATGAGATAAAGACTGTCCTTGACTCTTATTGATCGTCATGGCATAACAGACAGATATAGGAAACTATCGCCGCTGGAATCTAATGGGAAACTTAGTAAGATCAGAAGGTGTGAGAACCATTCGAGGAATAAATACCTTCTGTCCAGCATTCTTTCCATGTATCATCTTAGCTTCTATAACGTGTTTGCCAATGGCTGTAACAATTAACCTTGTGCCATTACACAATTTGGCTGACTGGTCTATATTCCTAAGTAGCATAATTGGACATCCAACTTTCAATCAAATGATATGATTTGTCACACCCGATGTCTTGATGGTGTTCAGGAATTCGACCGAATAGACATCTTCTCTATTGACAATGTCATCTTCATCAGGGCATATGCTATCTGAGCTCAAAACTTCATGGCATCTCGGCGGAAGAGACCACGACATAGTCGTTAACTTCTGTACAATCTCATTAGTTGGAGCAAGAATAGCCTATCTTGAAAGTAACGACCATCCCCGTGGTCGAGATAGAAGGATAAGTTGTTTTGACAATGGCATCTAATGGATCAGAAGCATTACGAATAAGTATATCATCAGGCAATTTAAATTCAACCTCGCCATCATTGTTGTCACCAACTTCACCGCCATGACTTACGACAACTGTCGTGAATTCCTTAATGCTTTGAACCTCAACAGGATCACCACCTGACTGTTATAAGAGATAATTGTGGAAAACATTAGTAAAAAATAAGTATGATTATTATAGAAATTAATATAAAAGAACACATTTATAATTATAATTATAATACCTGAAGGCGCATGTTCTTGGTCAACTTTAGCACACGACAATAACTCCACATGTTTCTAGATGAAGTAAGAGAGTGATGAACTATGTCTTGCCTACTACCTTTTGGAATGACGGTGTATTTGTCTAACATCTCCTCGAAACACAACTTGATCCTCCAAATGGTTTGTCTGAAGGCTCACCGTCGTCTCTCCTCATAATGTCTCGTAAGCTACGATCAAATGCCTCGAAACAATACTTATTTGTCATCGGGGCTTCATCCCATATTATCAACTTTGTCTTCTTCAATAATCCTGTAAGATCAGACCCAGGAACAATCCTACTGCACATAGTCGTCTCATCAACATTCAAAGGAATGCTAAATCTAGAGTGGGACATCGACCTCCGAGCGATAGTAAAGAAGCAATACCACTCGAAGCAACAGGTAGAACAATATCACCTCTACCACGTATCGCAGAACATAGGGTCTTCCATAAGAACGTCTTACCGGTACCACCATATCCATACAAAAAGAAAACACCACCAGCCCCAACAGTAACAGCATCCATAATGGTATGGTAGACAACCTTTGGCTCTTCATTCAAACTTGGATATAGGCGGCTATGCTCGTCATTCATTGCAGCAGTGTCATAAGACATCTCTTCGACAATAAGATTGTTCTGACCATCTTCGACAACTACCTCATTTGGTCTTGGCATACCTTCAATATGAGTAAGACTAAATCCATTCCGAGCAAGCAATTGTTCAATCTCGAGAAGTGTGAAATTGAGCAATTGTTCTTTCGTGAGCTCAAGACCTGTTTTGAAATAAGAACATATTGATGGATGTTGTGCTAAAAAACGAAATTCATTTGCAAAGTTTAAAATTACCACACATGTACAATATATGGAGTGGCGAAACACTTAATTGGATTATTAAGTTTCCTACGCATGTTGTATTGAATATCATCGGATAAAAACTCCCACGTGCTGTCCCATACATGAACCGGTCTAGACATGCTTTCGGATTGGATGAGAATAGAGAATAGATGTCTCAAAAAGCGACCGGACCCCCAGAAACTTGCTTCCTTTATAGCATCAATATATTCATTTTCATCGTCCAGGAGACCTAAAGCATAGCACGCATCACGATATGTTTGGTGGACAACACCATCTACAGTCCTCAAGTCCTCAAAGCATGTTGGACCCCTAACGTGATTCAACATGATCCTAAGGAAATACGCAGGACCTGTTCTTATAGGAACATGATAGATCCTACCAACCTTTCCATTGAATTGCTTTATGGGCTTCCATTCCTTCTTACCTTGATCCCAAACATAGTGCCTCGGAAACTCTGCGTATAAATAGATTCGTGCCTCGGGGTGATCTCTATTGTATTCCATCCACTTCAAAAATTTTGTCTCTGCAACAGTGTTGATCTTCTCGAAAATGTCCTCAATCACATCACCATCCTTGAAGACCATATTATGTTCACCATCCATATGAAATGAAAGACGCTCAACAGGTGGATCCTTGTAGTGTATATCAAATCCCAAAATCATGAACCGCCTCACATGAAGATATGTACCGGTCGATGTAATCCTTGACTTCATTGTCAGATTATCTTAGCACCAATCCGATCTACTCCCTTGGCGTACTTAAATAGGTATTTGATTGAATTGGTCTTGTTACACCACTCAACATTTATATGCTTTGGTACTTCATCAACAAATAAGGATGTATGGGACAATATATACATGAAATATATACATTATATTTTATATTAACAAATACTAATAAATTATACTTAACAAATGATGAACATTAATGGGTACTGTTGTCGATCATTTCACCATTCTTATCAATTGTTGCACCTTTGTCTGCTTCTATAAGCAGGATATCCGTTACCATCAAACCTTTATTCGATCATTAAATGATTTTGGAAATTTTTTCGAGCATTTCTTTCCATCATGCATGGATGGAGAAGTTGGATTCAATGGTCCACACGGACCATGTACCATGAATTCGGACACGGCTTTGTATAGTTCAGGGTTGAGTTCCTTATCGGGAATTTCAGCACTAATGAAATCATCTATATCATTGGCATTCATATTCCTGTCAGTCCGATCAATCCATAGGAGTATATGTGCATGTGGCAAACCACGTTTTTTAAACTCAATGGTGTAGACAACTGCATGATAGGATAATACAAATCAAAGAAATTAAATACATAATAACATTTACTATTTGAATGAAAACAATTTGCGAGAGTCATTCTTACCTCCAACTGCCTTTCCAAAAATGTTTTCCGTCTTTAGATCTTTGATCAATTGATCCAGTTTCATTTTGAAGACACGACTCAATATGTCAGGACGGTCTTCTGGTCGTAATCCCTTAGACTCCACAAAGCGTGTAATCTCAGGCCACTTCGGGTTACATGTAAATGTGATGAACAACTCAGGATAACCTATACTCTTACATATAGCCATGGTGTCCTGGAAGTTTTGTACCATGTACCTTGGGCCTCCATCAAATGTAGATGGTAGAACTATACGCTTTCCCATTGTTCCAAAAGAACCATCTGATTCAACTATTCCTCTACGCATTGCATCTTCAAGTGACCTGTAGTTATCAGATCGCAATCTCTTTTGGTTATTTGTAATGAATGAAAGCCTTTGAGATTCCATCATCATATAACCGTCAACCAAAAATTGTTGGAATAACTTTCGGCTCAACAATATAGTTGGAGCCTCTTTTTCACGGTCGAATATCCTATATGAAAGAAACTCCTTAATTGTTAACATATGTCTGACTCCTTTAGATTTGTCAGAATGACGTATCTCCGTATGGTATCCATCCTCCCCATATGGGAATAACAAAGGATATTGCATTGGGAGATAAGATGGATGCAACTCTGATATACGTATCATATTACCACTCTTTTCTTCCAACACAATATCACGTATATCCATCTCATATTCATCATTTCCTGAGGATAAAATTAGTATGAGTATAAGTTATAATGTCGGTATTAATTAAAGTTTGAAAAAAAATCATATTTATGTGGTATTTATAAAGTTCATACCAACTATTAATACAGCGACTTCAGAACATGTTGGAAGATTATACATCCTCCCGTCGCGTGATCTCCTACCGATAAGACGTAGCCTCACATCCTTATCATCGTTCTCCTTGAAGCCTTTCGTGACCATACGGAAATTTTTGGCTATGGGATTATGCAGGTCAATCATGTCTCTAATATCATTGACCAAAGAAGTGTCAAATTTTGCTGGATTTTTTTTGCTGCAATAGAGCAAGTTAAATTAATGATAAATTGTAATAGAGCTAAGCGTCTAATAAAATCTCATTTAGTAATTTTATGGGACATATTTAATACCTGGCCGCGTTGATCCTATCTTCAGTTTCATCTTCACCACAATACATGTATAGTTGGGAAAATTTGGGAGATTCCCCTTCGATAGGCAAGAGACTACCAAGACGGTGATAAATATTACATGACTATATGAATAAGGGCCCCTTCCTTTATTCACATAATTATCTTGAAAACCACCCATAGAAGTGAATGCGTACATCATATTGTATGTTCTTATGTGTTCAAGAAAATTTCGGCTCTTTTGATGCCTATTATGTAGTAGATCGAGTAGTGGCGTTGGCGGTGTCTGCAATAATGGTAGTTGTATCTTGCCTCGACTACAACACAAACCAAATTCAGGACAACTGGAGAACTCTTAATCCTCTCATCAAAAAACATAAGAGCACCGCAATCACCACATGCATATGTAAGATCTCCCATATCTTGATATTCTGAATAATTGAAGAAATAGATGTTAATTTTAATGATATGTATGCAATCGAAATGAAATGTTCTCGAATTTAGATATGCTACTATCATATTACCAATGACTATCGACTTTTCTCGTCGACCATGTCCTTCTTTTCGATTTTCTTTTGCAATGCTCTTTGTCTTGCTCCTTTAAAGTGTCTCGCTGATGAAGACTCAGGAATATCTTGTTCAGTCCTCGGCACAACTTTCTTCACATAGCATGTATTTTGGTCAAGAAGCATCTTAATGTGTTCTTCAGCAATAGGAATAGAATTTTCAATTGCCATAGGTACTGGTAATCCTACATAGTTCAAAATGTTAATGCTTATCTAGTAGCATTTTATGAGTTTCTAATAGAGTAAGAATAATAACTATAATTTTTAACTTACTATATCCCCGGCTATCTTCTTGATAAACCACATATTCAGACGGATTATTCTTCAGATGCCTTCTCATTCTAAGGACAACCATTCTATGTAGCTTGTTGAAGTTAGTAACCTCTTTGTATGCCCGATCGATCAATTCTGTTCATAAGAACAATTTAATAAATTGATCATATAGATTAAAATTTATTTATTGCAGGGTTGTCCGAATGATACCATTTGATGTATACTCTTCCAGATTAACAACATCTCCAAAAATATTCCTCGTGACGTCCTTAATAATCGATCTGTGTATGGGGACATGTTTTCCATGTTGAACTGTGGTAGAAGAAAGTGTGGATTTATATGGATATTTTGAATTGTTTAATTGTCACAATATAATAATCAAATAGTATTAAACTTAACGTTACCGGTTGTAATACAACTCGATGTGGATGTCGAGTGGTTCATTCTACTGACAGGTGTTGCAAAAGTTGATAGTGGTCTCCCTATTTTAGCGAGCTGTGCATCAACTGGACTTCTTGGAACTTCATTTGCTATGCTTGGGTTGAAATGCAACACTTGCCGGTGTAGACCCCGGTGTAACCCATTGGTTATTTGTAATGTCGCTTAAGGCTGGAGATCGAACTTCATAAAGATTGCTTTTATCTGGGACTTATATGAGATATAAACTTATAAATACATCACTTAAAAAGGTACATGAATAGAATAGTTCATTTAATAAGACATTATCATTAGTAGTATCATGTAAATGAGATGATTTTAATGATGTACCTCCTTCCGTTCTAATACGTTTGTTTCTTGGACAATTAAGCTAATTATATGTTGATCCATCTGTAAAAAAGTGTCGAAGATTAATATATACATAACAAATATCATTGTAATACTAGAAAGAATTAATATTGATAACTAACCATTAAGTCTGCTTAAGTTTGGTGGAGCTATGTTTTCATCAACATATAATCCTGCTCTGACAGATGTCTTTTTCTGCATATTGTTCTTGCGTGTCGTATGCATGAATAACTTCAATTATCGATAGAAAATGTCAATAATTGATGACAACATAAAAATCATTATTACAAAAATTTTAAATTTGGTAAAAAAATACAAACATAAATTATATGTATTACATTAATCCAAACATTAATAACACACATTTTTTTGAAAATAGTCATGTAAATGATATATTAATATGCATCACTCGGGATTTTAAATCAAAATATGAATTTAAAATTTATATAGAAAAACAAATTGTATTTTAAAAATAGAAGAATTAAGAAACGGATTATAATGTTAACCAATGAACTGTAATGCGCGAACTGAACTAAGGAAACAGATGAATTATGGCGGCAGACGAATTAGTACTTTAGTTAATATATTATCTCAGTCGGTGAGATATACAGACAAATCGATTGGATCGCAAGCATTCCAGATTTCTCAGATCCCAAATTTCGTCTTCAACTTTTTCTTCAAATTTCTTCTGATTCTGTTGAAATTCACTTCACAATCGCTAATATTCACAGCTTACACTTCTAGATTCACACAAATTCTATATCCCAGATACAAATATTATTGTACACAATTCAAATCATCACTCTCGCTAAGTGAGAAGAATTTCGATTATATCCAAGATTACTCTCAATTCGGAGCTCTCAGGTTATTGTGCACTCACGGATGGAAATCCGTTTATAAGGTAATCGATAATATGCTCGTAAATCCCAGATCTGCATTTACATGTTTAATTCTTAGTCTTAGATGTGTTCGATTGTAATTATAAACTGTTAATAGTCCAGATTCGACTAAAACTGTGTAAATTGTCCCTGATCCCCAATTTCTTTTCACAATTCTTAAATCTCAACAATCTGGGAGATAACTTACTAATTCTGTGGCCTTTACAAAGGTATTTGATATTGAAATACCTGTGCATGTTTAATTTAAATCTTTCAATTAATGATTTAGACGTTTTATGAAATATATTCCAGATCCCCAAATTCTCAAGTATCTCCCAGATCCCCAAATTCTTCTTCACAGTTTCAGTATTATATCAAGAATTTTTTATTGTCAAATGTGTTGACACTAACAATTTTCTTTATGTTTAATACACGAACAAAAACTGAGGCGAATCAAGTTGTTCAACGTCAAGAGATTCGGAGTTATTCATGGTCACTTATAATCGGGGAGATTATAAGTCTATCCGCATTCTATACACAGGTATCTTTAATTAAAAGTTTATGCATGTTTAATTTCTCTGTTTCAATTATCAATTTAGACGTTTTTTGAACAAATTCCCAGATGCCCAAATTCTCAAATATCTCCCAGATCCCCAAAAATAATTCGATATCGATATTTTCTTGACACTTACAATTTTCTTTCTGTTGAATACACGGACAAACTCTGAGGCGAATCAAGAGAAGTTACGGCAACAGTTTCGTAGTTATACATGGCTCTTAACAACAATTCGATGATGCTGGATTTAGCATATTCGAAGTCTATTCGTCATGGATGATCGGGTATGTAATGAAATTAAATTCTGTCATGATTAATTGTGACATTCTATTATCAAATTTTACGTGTTGGCAATTATATAAAAATTCATATAATTTAATTTGAACCACAGATAACATATGATGGACTACTTGGTAAGCCAAGAACTATGTCGACAACAGAAGCAATTTGAAGGTGCATATTATATTTCTATAAAAACATATAGACAACAGTTACGAAAGTATGCATCTATGTAAAGAAAAATTCTATCACTAAAAGTACCTTAACGTAGATGAAAACGCCAATCAATATGCATAAAGTCCAATTCCAATAGTTTGTAACTTGCATCGACCTGATCATCACAAGTGTAGTGTAAAAAACGATTAGTAAACTGCATTAAAAAAGCAACTTCTAAGCAAAATTGTTTGAAATCGGTACCTTCGAGCTGCTTTAGAAGAAAAGATGAATGTGTTTAAATTTTGAGGTTAACTGTCTTATATGCAATATTGTTCGAGTGCGTAATTTTGGAAATGATATCAAATTTGATATGTAGAATCAAGATTATACTATAGTTAAAATGTTTCCGTTTATTTGGTAATCTGCTTCTAATTAATGTTGTATATTAGATTAATATAGATGACTTAATAAGAATAAGAGTTTTATGGTAAACATAGAAAAGATTTACAGTATATTATAAGACGTAGTATCTAAAATATACAGTAAAATTTGTTTAGTTAAACAGATTTATAGGATCAATCATTTGTTAATCGAAATGTTAATTTAATGTAATCATTCATTTTAGGATTATAACTTGAAGTGATTGTAATTGATTCGCATTATTACATCAGGGCCAAATAATAAATGTTGTTGGTTTATATAGGTTTAAATTTATCGACGGACGCTTTTGGAGAAATAATGAAAGATGTCTACCGATTCGGTACTTATTTTTGTTACTCGATAGGTATTTGTCATGTAAATAATTGGTCTGTAAATATAATTATTTCCGAAATTAGATTATTGTAATTTATTTAAGTAACGAATTTGAGTATCGAGACGACATAAACAGGTACAATACTTCCACTATCTTCTAATATTATTACTCATGCATTAATATATTAACTGTATTCTTTGTGAATGTTCTAAGTACAGCATTCAAACTATCTGTCTACATTACCTAGATTTACTTAGAATAAAATATGCTTATTTGTGTAGTGGTTTTAAACAATTCATATCTTATATAGTTGATTGATAAGTACAAATTGAATATAAATAATCTCCATAAATTTAGGAGAAAGTATTCTGATTTGGATTGCAATTTTAAGAAAAAGTAGAAAGTAAGTGGTACATGATTATTAGAAATTAAATGAGTGGCATATTGTAATAAAAGTGAAAGGTAGTGAGTTTTATTATTTAATTAGTTTCCATAAATGAAAATTGTAACACTTTTAGTGAAACGCCGGAAATGGAAAGTTGTAACACTTTTTCTGAAATAGAGGGAGTAAAACTTAAGATCAATAATGATTAATTAATCTTTGCAAAACACAATAATTTGTAATAAGACAAAAATATTTGTTTCAAAAGGACCAAATACATAGTTTGATTAAAACCACATCCAAAGATATAACATTGGTTCAAAATGAATTATCAAAGTAAGTACGAAAATGTAGAGAACGAAAACATATTAAATAAACTCCATCTGAAAGTATACTTTCAGATCTTCTCCTTCTTGATTGAAACTTTGGTGCTCGAACAATTGTAATTAATCCCAGATTCTTCATAGTCTTCAACATCAACCATGTTATTGCGCTTCATTGGGGTCAAACTGTCACCTGATATGTTGTTGGAACCTTGGTTTGCATAATCTTCCTCCTTGTCCTTTCCTTTATCTTTCCCGATAAGGCTTGTAGATTCGGTTCGATTTTTCTATAATGAAAAATAAATGAGTACACTGTTAGGGGTGTTTCCAATACATCCTTTAAATAATACCCTCTTGAATAAATAAATTAAATCTCCATTACCGACACTGCGAACTCGCAATATTGTCCCAGTATGTTCTCATCAGATGTGATGTTCTCCACAGTGTACTCATTAGAGCCTTTGTTTAGGTTATATTCTCTTGAGACTCGTACTTTGACTAAGTAAGTCTTGTTCAACATCGTCATGAAATCCATTGGCATCATTAGCATGTCTCCCTCCTATCAGTTAAAAGAACATAATCCTAATGCATACATTAATGAAGTTGATTAATCATAATTGTTTAGTGGAAAAAAACATACCTCTCTAACAGAATCAAGTACGGCTGCAGAAGTTTTACCAATCTGTTGAGCAACTATGTCTTCAAACATCACCAATATTATATCTTCATCACTTTTACCACTTGTGACCTTAATTAATTTTTAATCTAAACCTGGGTATGATTGTTTCCATAATAACATTGCACTTAGAGCTAATGCACTGGTCACCAACTACAGAATCTTTGAGACACATTGACTTGCACTTGCCACATGCATTGTAGTACCATTCTTCACCTTCAACATTCTTGAACATCACAAACAATATGTATTGGCCAGGCTGATATGAAACAAAACACACGTGAATATAGTAGTCTAAATTTGATATAGACAATTATAAATATAATCATTGTAACAATTGTATATATATAACCACTCGACATCTCCGAAGTTGACCAGTTGTCATGTGGTTGTCCAAGTTGAGCCATTCATCAACCGTAAGTGTGCGTGTCTCAGAGATAAAAGTGATAGATCGACTTACACTTGATGTCCCTAGCTCCTTTTTTCTAAATAAATCCATATAATATTTCACATAGCTTAAGTAAACATAAATAATATATAATTATATAATTATGAACATAATAATATACTCACTTGAGATTGAATTCCTGAATTTCAGGGATATCTTCATTAATCATCATCTTTGTAGCATCCTTTGTAGTTTGAATCCGCAATTCCTCTTTTTTAATTAATATATATTAGAAATACATATACAAATAACTTGCGTTTTTATAAAAAATAATAAGATATATAGTTCATACTCATCCATATTGATTTTGCGGCAAATTGAAGAACAATTATTATTCCTTCATTCAAACTTTCTGTGTTGGGTGCTACTTCCAGAATTTTGTCAGCATATCCTTCCCACAAAACAACTGAAAGAGTTGTGTTCCTAAAAAAAACAGGTTTTGTAAGATTATTCATTTCAATATTCTACTAAAACAACAATTGTATTTATTTATGGTTCCTTTCATCTTCAATTTCGATATCAAGTTTTCTTGCACGGGCCTTTTCAACGTAACCAATATCCCCAATCTTTGTGACTCGACCAATGACATCTGGAATTAAATGTATTCAAATACATGTATGAAAAAATTTATTTCATGTATTTAATTTAATTGCATAAAAACTTAACATACCAATGAAGAACTCAGATTTCCAGGCGGGAATGTCATCGAAAGGAACCAAGTTAAGACCATTTGATAGGATGCAAAAGTCGGGCTTCGACCTAGAGACCTTTGTGATGTAGTTGAACAACACTTTAACTGGATGGTTTACCCTGGCCTTGTGCCATTTTGTAGCTGGGTTGTCATCAACACCAAAGTCTGAAATTTCAACAGTGTCTCCTTCCTTGAGCATTTTTCGAAAGTTTGTCAATAAAGCCCTTTTCACGTAGCATGATATCTTTGTGCCCTGAAGCATTTGATAATAGTCAGACACATAAAATATATATAACTTTTAAAAAATTTATTGACTCGTCAACTAAAGAAATTATATACATACCTCGTAGTCCATCAGAATTGTTTCAATGGAAACTGGTTTTCTTTGAGCATCCATTGGAAACCATAACCTCAGAATTTTGACAGTAATTGTCTTACTGTCTGTTTCTTTGTTGACGTTTTTCACCGAAATAAGACTCATATTTGCTTAATTCTTTGTTGATTAGCTTAGTGTATTTCAGTGTATTACAGTTCTAAGCACTTACGATTCATATTTATAGTGTGGCAATTTTAAATCTAACTTAGTATAAGATTTAGTAAAATCACCATTGATTTGACTGGATCTTAATTGAATATTTAAAGGACATATAATGTAGTTATTAAAACGGAAAATATTGTAAAATATTTCATGCAATTTAAGTTTAGTCTAATAGATTTACTACTGATATTTTGTAAGTCCGACCTACCATGAAATAAAGATCTCGTAATGCATATAGAATTTTTACTGGGTATTCTAAATGAAAATACAATAGACTTTTTAAAATATATGTAAAATCATTAAAAATATGTAGAATGTATTTTTGGTAATAAAATCAAATTAATTTTACATAAATGATTACACACAGGATATGGTAAAAATATGCTGTGAGATTTTTATTATTTAATAACTATTACATATAATGTTTATGTCAGAGTTGAAATTGTTCCTATTACCATATTAACGGAAAGTCTAAACTAAGTGTATAAAAATCTATGTTTCGATGTTTTAAATATTCTTCATGATACTGTGCGGTTTATAGACTTATTGCATATTTGATGAATTGTAAAGTAGTCCGGTTTTTTTTCATATTTTGACAATTAATTATACTTTTTAAAACAAATTTAATGTCGTAATTTATAATGTCTTGGTTAATTACAAATTACATGTTTTGGTTTATGCTTAATAAATTTTTGTAGTCGTGACCAATTAAGTAAACCGAACTAAAATGATTTATAGGTGGAGACGAAAAATTACTGAAAATTAGAGTAGAATATATTTGTATAGAAATAACATAATAATTAAACTGAAATCAAACTAACAAACTAAACATAACATGTTTTAATAGAAACCACACGTCACGTGTGTTTTAAAAACTAATCTTTGCCAATTTGAAACTTGATGATCTTGGACATGGTAGCTATTTCCTTGTCTGTGTTGCACCTCCGGCAACGAATAAGCTTTCCAAAAGCATAAACTCGATTCCTATGTAAAAAACCATCATAATCCGAACTTTTTTCTGGGGTGCAGAACTTTTGAACCTTGATTTCGCCTGCATATGGTAAATTCATACTCATCAATCTCATTTTAAGTTCCAACCTATTTCTGCTAACCCAAATCGTTCCTTGCAATTCACACAATCTTCTTGACAGTTCATCAACCCCCTCGTCCCTTATAGATTCTTGTTTATTCATCAACTTCAACAAACACAATGTATATTCGGATTATGTGTGGCCAAGCTTAGTGGCAAGACTAAGATCCTTGATGATTCATCACATTTGAAGTCCACAGAAATATTTCAAATTAATAGAAAGTGTACTTAGTTTTAGTAAACATGTCACACAGTACTCAATAATAGATATTTCAGTTTATAAGCATACCAAAGCTCTTCTATAAATGACCTCTAGATGTTGTGCTTCATACAGTTGGTCCATCATATGGTCTGGTATGTTGGAATCTGCATTAATTCGAAGTTTGTTCAACACTTGTTTCTCCATGGAGATTTTGCTTATAATCTTGCAGCTACAACAAATAAATCAACACTTAATCGTCAATTACATATAGATCGAATATTTTATTATATTAGTCGGTTATTATGATCGCTTTGAAGCGGAAAATAGCCCAACAATCGGTTCCATCGGATGAAATTTTTCTTAATCTTGGTGAGAATATCAATTGGCAAGTCGGTAAAATTCATCTTCGAGTTAAGTAAAATCAAGAATGAATGTGGTTTCTTTATATTCTTCGAACATAACACTTAAAATGGGAATTATATATTCACGTATTTTAATTGCACAGCTTAGGAAACTGAATCTAGAATTTATTTTTGTCTTAAATAGTAGTAGACTTAGTATTTATATAATATTTTACAGAAAATATTCTGAAGTACAAAATAAAGTAATAATCAAAAATCTATAGTTAACTGAAAATGCCAGCTTTTTCATTCGAATCATATATTGATAATCAATTTCTGACTTGACAAAAGATTGAAAAATTTGAAATCATGTTAATAAATGGAAATAACAAATTTATAAAGATTTGATAAACATATAAATATTTTAACGAAAATAACAAATAAGAACCATTAGCATCGAAGGTAACTTTGTATTTCCTACAACCAAACACTTCATGATTGTTATAAGAAATATTAAATAATTATAAAGATTATAAATTTATAATTTTAAGATAATTAGAAATGTTTCCTTTCGTTGTCTAACATAAAATTAAAGTCAAGTATGCAAAATTAATTTAACGGAATGCAACATTTTTGTATTTTGGCGTGTTCGATGTTAATATATCAATTGTTACTATTCTTGATGGAAATTATATGTTTAACGGAATGCAACTTTTTTCCTTTCATATGAATTATAATATATCAATTGTTACTATTCTTGATGGAAATTATATGTTTATATGCAACTAACATAGGGTTCATTAGCAAAATATAATATTAATTATATATATGCAAAGAGAATAATTAAATTTAAATATTATTGAATAGTTTTGATAACCATAGCTTTATTTTGGGCTAAATACAAAATAGGTCTATTTGTTGAGTACAACCGCTTTGAAAATGGAATCGTTGGTAAAACATTCAATCTCAAAATCGGCCTTGCAATTGTCACATGTTATATTGCGCTGCTCAGCATATTTTGGTAGATTGTGTTCGCAACAGTAGTGCTGTGTGTTAACTGTTGAATGTAGCAGCATATGATTTCTGGTGTGGATCTTAATACATAGTAGATAGCAATTCTTCTCAATAGTATTCAATCCATCCTTTTTGTTCCAAAGAGCAACTAAAGAGCTTAGACCTTCTTTACGGTATTCTTTGTTGTCAGTTAAAAGCTTGAATATTGCGGAGGCATAATCAGCAATGGGGTGTCGTCCAGAAACAATCTTTTCGAGAAGGTAATTCATCCGGGTAAAGTCATTGTACTCGAACACATCATTCTGAGAAAAATTGGAATCAAGTTAATAATTGGAAGTTAAAAATTTATAAATATTTCATGAACATTTTAATTTTTTGACGAAGGTATCAAATAAGAACCATTAGCATTCGAAGGTAACTTTCTGGATTTCCAACAACCAAACACTTCATCATGAATTCGGTCTCGGATGAGGTAGGGTTTTTCCAGTTTGATCTAGGCAGCATATCAAAGTTGATATTGGCATAAAACCCATCAAAGTGCGTAATAGTGCTGAATAACTTAGAACTGCATTCGAATTAAGTGAATATCAATTAATTTTAGGTATAATATGAAATATTAATAGACAATGTATTTAATAGAGAGGAAGTCGACTAACCTCAGCATAACATTGGCGCAATCCTTGATGCTATTGACTGCAACCATGTACATGATGCGAATCGAATTTGAGGTAGCTGTGGGGAAAAAATCATCTTTGTGGGTCTGCGAGCACCAGTTCGTTTGACAAACTTCATTCGTATTGCAATAGTTAAAAATCTCAACACCCCTGTTTGTTGAAATTGAGTACTGTAGGCCTCTGCGTTATAGCTGCTTATATAGCAAATATGCAGTGCTGTCTTGGTAAGCATGTATGATAATAAGGAAATCATGATTTGACAAAATCAAAATTATTGTGTAGATGTGATTTTATATAATTACCATTTCAAAAGACCTAAAGTGCAGCAATGATTCACGCATAATTAATAAATTTGGGATTTCACAGTCAGACAACTAATTTCGGCATTTTCAAATTAATTTATGGCCTTTTAAATTTGAAACCTTCCTTATGTATCAAAACGGAAACAATCCACAGAATATATGGATTTTTTGGTTTGAAATTCGGTTTTAATGGACAATTAAAACTTTCCTTTTGGTGCACATGGTATGTTTGGGAAAATAAGAAAAATAGCTGCTAAAACCACAAAAATAGTTGGGGTTGAGAATGACTATCCATAGCCAATCAACTTTAAATATAATATATATATGTATATATATAGTAAGTCTGGCGCGTGATTTGGCACGTGGAGAAAGTTGTCACCACTTTTCAATCCATTTGCACTACCGACATCTCCATTTTGCTTCAGAAATTTTCTCCCAATTCATCAATTCCTTCAAACCTCTCATCGCAAGCCTCTTGCTTCCATTGCACCCCTCTTTGACACTCCTACCCTCGTACGTACCGTTGCTTCAAACGCAAACGGATTAACTCTATGGTTTGTACCAGCTCCAATGGTGTGGCAATACTTTATCGAATCCAGAGCTGCAGAGACGAATAGTGACGTCATCGAATTTAAAGTTGTGAAATCGGCTGCAGGTCCAATCCTGTTTAGGATCTCCATTGTTGGCCCCAATAGTTGCGTTTCGAAACTCAGACTCGCAGCATCACGCCAATTACCTGACCGGAATCGAGACGCGGTGGGGCCGCGGAGTAAAGACAAGGGGAATTTGTGAGCTGGCAGTTTGACATCGGATGTAGTTGAAGGCGATTTCAGAAGGAGAAGCAAGCAATTCAGAGCCGGGAGAAGACAATTTTCGAAGGCGAAGAAGGCTATGGTGTAAAATCAAAAGGATGGAGAATAAAGGGTCAACTAAGAAGATTAAATGTCTGAATGTTTCTCCACGCCGAAGAAGCTTGTTTGTGGCAATGGATTCAGTAATTTCCTTCGATTACTTTCCTCAGAATTGTAGTTTAATATTATCTCGGTTCCATAGATTTATTTCCATTTTTTCATTTTGGGCGTTTCCATTAAAACTTTTGATTTCCTTTTTTATGGAAATCCACTATCTCCATTATTAATATCTTAATCTCTCTTTCATACTTTTTTAATTCTATTTCTTACTTTTTACTATACACTTACTTCATCTATATAAACCTATTTTTTACTCAAATTTCTTAAAATTTGTGTAAAAATAAAATGGAAAGAAATTGGTGGAATGGAGGGAGTAATTGATTTGATTTCCTCTTTTTGGGGTACTAGTAATTAGGTGACTGTTTATCAATGCCCAGGTAGGAGCTGCAGGCAAATTGTGCAAGTAATTTTATGTTAAATCGGATAATTCAGTTTTCAATGTTTGGTGGTAGGAGATAATTGTTGTTGCAAATGAGATTGATTGAATTTCTGACTGTTTGGCATAGAATTTTAATTGAGAAAATTTTAATTGAGATATAACTGATGAATAGTAACTAAATTTTAATTGAGTTGTGAAAATTTGTATTTAGTATAGAATTAAAATTTTATAGGTGTTTTTGTAAGTTTGTTATGTAGGTTTTGAATTAATTGAGTTGTATCTCAATTATAATATAACAATGATATCTCAATTATAATGGGATGAACAAATACGATTATAAGGTCATTTCAA
Organism: Plantago major; assembly: GCA_026545765.1. Classification (NCBI taxonomy): domain Eukaryota; kingdom Viridiplantae; phylum Streptophyta; class Magnoliopsida; order Lamiales; family Plantaginaceae; genus Plantago; species Plantago major. The sequence continues at coordinate 78,281 of JAIFAC010000251.1, read as the reverse complement.
TTAAAATGGATTGTTAGTTCTCCCAAACAACCCGTGTGTTCTCTATTAGTACCAACTGTCAAATTATATACTTCCTCTTTCGTCAGAATAAACACTTTGACTTTTGCCAAACTTTTTCACTTTATTCTGAATTAAAACCACAAATATAAAATGTTCAATTTTTTATATAATGAAACTTTATGAACATTTTACATTTGTAATTTAAAATTAATTCATAGTTAAACTTGGAAAAATTTGGCTGTAAAAAGTCAAAGTGGGAAGCGATTTTCGGGACGGAGGAAGTATATTATTGTAATTTGAGGTGAAACGCAGAAGGAAAAAAATCAGCCTGGTAAAGTTTCTATGGAGTGGGAGGAATATATTTTTATACTCCAGAGTGGGACATTTTCAATTTTGATACTAGAGTGATCGTGTTCAATTTAGACATTAATTAATAAATACTAATTACAATTAGGGTACTAAGCCCAATTAAGAGGCAGCGAGCGAGGCTTCACTAATTAAATCTGGACACGTGTATTGGCCCAGATAAGTTTCCACACCAGTGTGTGGGCTTCACTCGCACCTGAGGCCCACTCGCCACCTCTTAATTGAGATTAGTATCCTAATTGTAATTAATGTTTATTAATTAGTATCCAAATTGAACACGACCATCCTGAACTATCAAAATTGAAAATTTCTCACTCTAGAGTACCTAAAATGGATTTTACTTGAATGCATTATAAAAAAAATGATTGTAACAAATAACATAACTAACGAAAGATTAAGTATCCTGCGAGACCTTCTATAAATAAAGATAGTTAAAGAATATGAGTGTTTTTCGTAAACAACAAATATATTTTGTTAACAACATATACGTTTTACTTCACAACTACACTTAACGAAATCATCAAGTAAAACTACAAGACAATGGCTTGTCACGCGTAGCGTGACATGCGCATTCTAGTCATGTCATAATCATCAAGCGCCTGCTTTCTTCCATTATTATTCGGTCATGACTCATGATTACTCATCTTTCATGGTCAATCGGAACTCTCCTCTTCTTCTAATTTTTTCCTCGGACGACAGTTTACATTCTCTATCAGTTGGTTGAGCACTATCGTGCTGATAACGTGTTAGAAATTATAGAACTAATCTGATAGGAAAGAAAGAAGAACAATAAGAAAGGACAAAGTAGAGTAGAAGACTATATCATTCATCTCATCAAATGATTCAAGTGTACACAACATACATCATGAGCCACTATTTATAAGTTACAAGTAGGAGTAGATTTAATCTTATCATAAAGTATACAAAGTAGTGGGGTGATCGATGTTGTAAATACAAGAGTTACAAGAATATATAAATGGTGCGCTTTAATCCATAATCAATAAGGTATCTAATTCAAAGTAATAATATAACCCAACAAAAATGGTCTCGAAAAATCAATTTTTGTCCGATTTTTAGCTCAATTTCGTCTTTCAGGTACAAATCACATTCAAAGTATGAGAATACCCAGTCTCTCACAAATAGCGCGTGTAAGGCACGCAACCGTCCAGATCAATCCATCTGTCTCATTTCACAGCATCTCTTTCTTCTTCTTCTCAAGCGAAAATTTATTTACACAACTTTCTCTCTTTCCACCCAAATTAAATTTTGATCTCAACATATATATATATATATATATATATATATATATATATATATATATATATATATATATATATATATATATATATATATATATATAAAATCAAACAATCCATATCAATTTTTTTTATCTCACCTTGAGCTTAATGTGGATATAATTTTTTGGAATTCATGGTGGTCGGATCAGGCCATGAAAAGCCAGCGTGATCGAGTTCCGCAATGGAAGAACTTGTAGGCTCTCTTATGTTTCAAAATTACAGGAGAACATGATCTATTATGTTTCAAAGGCGAAAGTGAAAATCCGATCCCTAATTTTTCCAATCCTAATTTCAATTCAGATACCACATCGGTGGTATCAACTTTGGTGTTATACTACTTGCAAATATGAAAATTCAGACCATTAAGGGGTTATTTTAAGAGAGTGGAATTGAAGGATTTCAGTTGGATGTCTCAATAAAATGGATGTGGGATCTACTTGGCTCTTTGGCTTTCTCTCTCTCTCTCTCAGCTCTAGCTCTCTGAAGTTGGGACTTACTGAGTAGACCAAGAGATCGGGCGGTGTTGGATCACCCAAGACCGAGAGCAAAGCTCGATAGCTCAATCAAAACAAGGGGAAGGAATCCGCAATGAACAGAAGGTTAATGTTAACAAGCTAGCAAAGCCGATTGGACCCGAAAGAGGGCTCGACTGTAAATAAGAGGAGTACTAATCGGATTCTCCTACACAGCAATCCGTACTCGAGATCCAAGACCATGGATGTTGGTACAGAAGTGAAAGTGATTCATCATCGTCTATGAATGTGACCCAGATGCTGAGGATGATTTTGGGTTTTGTTGAGTTTCGAGTTTCTAAGGTACTATTCTATTTGTTTTAGATTCTCTGGAAGTAGGAAAAATTGTGGATTCCCTACTTTTATTCTTAGGAACCCCTCATTGAATTCTTAGTGTTGTGTTCTTGTTTTTATCTGAAATTATTCTATGTTTACATAATATCATAGGGGGTTTATTAATTTGGCCTAAGAGTGTTAGAATCAGATTACATTTACAGGTACGATGTAGAGAAATTCACGGAGAACCGATTTCGGTTTGTGGAAAGCAAAGATGGAAGCACTACTCATTCATCAAGGTTTGGACGCAGCTCTCTTGGGTGATAAAGGATTTGGAACTGATGTTGATGCTAAGGAGAAAGCCACAATCATGGGAAAAGCTCGCACCACCATAATTTTGTCACTTGATGATAAGATTCTCAGGGAGGTTGTAAAGTTCAAAACAGCAAAAGAAGTATGGGAGAAGTTGGAAGAAATGTACAACTCAAACATTACAAAAAATCTGGTCTGTAGCGACGGATAGATCCGTCGCTGTAGACCAGCTATCCGTCGCCCCAGCTCTGGCGACGGATAGAAATTCCGTCGCCCCACTGGAGCTGTGGCGACGGATAATAATCCGTCGTCCAATTCGCGACGGATTGGACGACGGATTATCATTTTTGACCTTTTTTTTTTAAATTGATTATTGGCGACGGATAGATTCTATCCGTCGCCCCACGTGGCGACAGATAGATCTATCCGTCGCCCCATTGCTATTTTTTTTAAAAAAAATAAAATCCGTATTCGAATTTTTATATTCGTATACGGATTAATTCGTATCCAATTTGTATTCGTATATGAGATATTGATTTGTATTCGTATACGGATTAATTTGTATTCGAATTTTTATATTCGTATCCAATTTGTATTCGTACGGTGCGGTGGTGGTGGGAGGAGAAAGGTGGTGCGGTGGTGGCATGGTGGTGGCAGGGTGGTGGTGCGGTGGTGGTGGGAGGAGAGAGGTGGTGGTGGTGGTGGTGGAGGAGGAGGAGGAGAGGAGAAATGGTGGAGGAAAGGAGGTGGTGGAGGAGTTATATTATTTTTTTTAGACTTTTAGCGACAGATAGATCTATCCGTCGCTAACGTTTTTTTATTTTTTTTATTTTCCGGCTATATAGCGACGTATAGATCTATCCGTCGCTAAATTTAGCGACGGATACATCTATCCGTCGCTATAATTTTTTTTTTTTTAAATTTTGGTCAACGCTCTGTAGCGACGGATAAAATTATCCGTCGCTCTGTAGCGACGGATAACTTTTATCCGTCGCCAAACGGGGCGACGGATAGAATCCGTCGCCCCAATTAGCGATCCGTCGCTACAGGGGCGACGGATTTTCCGTCCCGTTACAACAGAATTCTTGTAGTGAAAGACTTCTGCAAATAAGCTGCATTTGAGGAAGAAGTTATTCAACTTCAGGATTAACCCTGATAGATCAATCTCTGAACAACTGGATGATTTTAACAAGATGTGCCAGGATCTTGAGAGTGTGCAAATCTCTGTTACTGATGAAGACAAGGCTCTAGTAATCTTGGGAGCATTACCTAAATCCTATGAGCATTTCATAGATGCATTGGTTATTCATAAGAGCACTAAGCTCACTTATGAAGATGTGGATGTAGCTCTCAGGAATAAGGAGCTGCACAGGAATCCATCTACCAGTAATGATCTGTCAGCTGAAAGTCTGAATATAAGGGAAAGGTGGAGTAACAAGGTCAAAGGAAGAAACAAACAACCAGCTTATGCAGATGCAAGGAAAGCTGATAGAGAAAAACCTGCATATGGGAGTGTTACTGAAAAGAGAAAGTGTTTCTACTGCAAGAAACCTAGTCATCTTAAGAAACAATGTTTTCAATTCAAAAGAGACAAGAAATCTGGAAAGTTTCAAGCAAATGGAGCCAACAACAATGCAGAGCTGAATCATCTCAACCATATGGTGATGCAGAGGTACTAGTTGTTTCTGAAGCATGTTCCGTAGTAAACTCTAAATCTCGTATGCGTTGGGTGTTGGATTCTGGTTGTTCTTTTCACATGAGCCCAAATTTAGATTGGTTTATGAATTACAAAGCTAGCAGATGTGGTTCTGTGCTCCTGGGAGATGATTATGAGTGTAAGATTGAATGAACTGGTGATATTAAGCTTAAACTGCATGATGGAGTTGTAAGAATACTAACTAATGTCAGATATATTCCTAAGTTGAAGAGGAATCTAAGCTCTCTAGGTGTGTTGGATGGATCTAGACATAAGTATTCTTCTGAGAATGGTGTTTTAAGCATTATGAAATCTGGGATCACAGTTATGAAAGGTATAAAAGAGAATGGTCTATACTATCTGGTTGGTTGCACCATTACAGGAATCTCAGCTAGCATAATTTCTAGAGATAAAACTCAGCTGTGGCATGCCAAAATGGGACATCTCAGTGAGAAGGGCTTGAGAGAGTTAGCAAAGCAAAATCTTCTGGGAGGGGATCAAATCATTCACCTGCAGTTCTGTGAAAACTGTGTCATGCGAAAATCACACAAGGTTGGATTTGATACAGCTAAACACACTACTCAGGCTCCTCTAGATTATCTACATTCAGATTTATGGGGGCCAACAAACACACAGACAATGAATGGTAGAAGATACTTCTTATCTATAATTGATGACTATTCCAGGAAAGTGTGGTTAATTGTGCTAAAGTCTAAAGATGAAACATTCAGCAAGTTTAAGGAATGGTCATGAGGTGGAGAATCTCACAGGAAGGAAGATTAAACATCTCAGGACAGATAATGGTTTGGAGTTTCTCTCAGGGAAATTTAATGATTTCTGTAAAGAAAAAGGGGATTATGAGACATAAAACTATCCCAGGAACTCCACAACAAAATGGAGTTGCAGAGAGGTTTAATAGGACAATACTGGAGAGGGTGAGGTGCATGTTGATTTGCTCAGGTTTGAGCAAGAATTTCTGGGGTGAAGCTGCATCCACAGCATGCTATCTCATTAATAGATGTCCTTCAGCACCACTGAACAATAAAACTCCTGAAGAAATCTGGTCTGGTAAGCCTACTTCCTACAATCACCTAAAAGTGTTTGGTTGTCTAGCTCTAGCTCACATAAGGAAGGGTAAATTGGACCCTAGAGCTCTTAGATGCATCTTCTTGGGTTACCCTATTGGTGTGAAAGGGTATAAGTTGTGGATTATTGATCAAAAGAGGTGCATTGTCAGCAGGGATGTCATATTCAATGAGAATGTTATGCCACTAAAGCCTAACAGACATACTACTGAAATTCAGGTGGAGCATTGCGGATACAGTGAAACTACTCGAAAAGATCACTAATCGATAATGATGATAGTACACACAATGATACAGGTGGTACATCATCAGACAATACAAATGTAAGTATCACTACAGATGATACTAATGTGCTATATTCATATCAGCTAGCTAAGGACAGGGAAAAAAGAACAGACAAGATTGCTCCTGATATGTTTGGTTATGGGAGAGTTGGTAAATCATACATTGTTGCTTATGCTCTCTCAGTTGCAGAAGATATCAATTACTCTGAGCCATCTACATATCAAGAAGCAATAAGTTGTCCTGAAAGTGATCAATGGATTTCTGCAATTCATGAAGAGCTGGCATCTTTAGAGAAGAATGAAACATGGAACATTGTTTCATTACCTAAAAATCAGAAGATAGTGGGATGTAAGTGGATATTTAAAAAGAAATCTGAGACTGGTGTGAAGAATTCAATCATGTTTAAGGCAAGATTAGTAGCAAGGGGATTCACACAGAAGGAGGGTGTAGATTATACAGAAATTTTCTCACCTGTGGTTAAACATGTGTCTATCAGAATTCTTTTGGCTATGGTGACTCGATGGAACCTGCATCTTCAACAAATGGATGTGAAAACAACATTTCTACATGGTATGCTAGAAGAAACTATATATATGAAGGTTCCAGATGGAGTGCATACAGAAGATAACGAAAATAAAGCTTGTCTACTGAGAAAATCTCTGTATGGTTTAAAACAAAGTCCTCGCCAATGGTACAAGAGGTTTGATGAATTTATGAGCTCAATACAATTCATCAGAAACAGGTATGATAGCTGCATTTATTACTCAGATGTTTCTCATGAAAACTGCATTTATCTGCTTCTGTATGTGGATGATATTCTAATAGCTGGAAGGTCTAGTGATGATATATGTGTTTTAAAGTCTAGATTGAGCTCAGAATTTGAAATGAAAGATCCGGGAGCTGCAAGTAGAATTCTGGGCATGGATATCAATAGACATGTTCTTGATGGAAGCTTGTTTCTTATTCAGTCATCATACTTGTCTAAGGTACTGGCTAAGTTTAATATGAACATGTCTAAGCCTGCTACTGTGTCAATTAATCCTGGTGTTAAGTTGTCTATGAGCCAGTGTCCTTCTACTCAGACTGAGATGTATGAAATGAGTAGAATATCTTATGCTAATGCTGTGGGGAGCATAATGTACTCAATGATTTGTTGTAGACCTGATCTTGCATTTGCAATGAGTATGATAAGTAGGTTTATGAGCAATCCAGGCATGGTACATTGGAATATAGTGAAAGGAGTTCTCAGATACATTAAAGGAACTATTCATCATGGTCTTAAGTTCACAGTTGCTAAAGAAACAAATGTGCCACCGAGAGGTTTTGTTATGCAGAGTTTGCCTCTAACATAGATACAAGAAAATCTGTTACTGGATTTGTTTTTACTTTGTATGGCACAACTATCAGCTGGAAGTGTTCTCAACAATCTATTGTTGCATTATCTACAACTGAAGCTGAGTTTATTGTTGTGACTGAGGCAATTAAGGAAGCTATGTGGTTAAATGGATTGATCAAGGAATTAGGCATTCATCAAGAATGTGTTTTTGTGTTATGTGATAATCAAAGTGCTATTCAATTAGCTAAGCACCAGCATTTTCATGAAAGGACCAAGCATATAGATGTGAGGTTGTATTTCATAAGGGACATCATTGATGGAGGATTAATCAAAGTGGAAAAGGTTCATACTACAGAAAATGTTGCAGACTCATTTACAAAACCATTGTCAGCTACTAAGTTTCTTCACTGTGCAGAGCTGATTAATGTGAGGAATTTTGCATAGTTGTTGTGTTAACAGATGCAGTGAGGCATGCTCTAGCCTGAAGGGAGCTTGACTGGTTGTTTGTTCTACCGAGTAAAGAACAGTAAAGGGAGAGAAGAGCTATGGAGTTTGAGCTAAGGTGGAGATTGTTGGAATTGTAGCTTAAATTTGAGTAACTAACTGATGGATGGTCAGGATTAAATTAAGGATAATGGAGGGCTGAGATTAAAGTGTCAGTTTTGGTTGTTATAAGAAGAGGGAAAACAGAAAACAGAGCATCAATACGCATTCTTCTTCTGTTTTCATTCTGATCTCTTGTTCTTCAAGTAACCAGGCAGTTATCATCACTATAGGATAGATTGATCGATTTCAGTTGTTTTCTCAGATTTGTATCTCAGTTTCATCTTGTTTCTTTGCGCAATTGTTCTCTTGATTCTTCTGTAAATTGTTGAAGATAGAAGATTAGAGATAGTCGATTGAGCTTGATCGTTTTCGTTGATTGAGAGCTTGTAATCGTACAATTGTGATCAATAAAATCCGTGCTCGTTTTCCCGTGGATGTAGGCTTGTTTAAGCCGAACCACGTAATCGTTGTGTTGTTTCGTGTTAGAATATGTCTATATTTAAAGTAGATTCCTAATTAGATTAGAATACTTGAATTCCTAATTAGATTAGAATACTTGGCTATCAAGCAATCACATTGTATAAATACATGTACTCATTATTGAATCAATGCACAAGATTATTATCTTACATGGTATCACGACCTAAATTCGGTCCCCTCCGCTAGTCGCTCCTGGGCGCCTCTTCTTCACGCTTCCCTTCTGCTTTGTCACCTCACGCGGAAACATTCCTCCCTACCTCTATTCTTCCTACCACGCCACCTTCTTCCGAACTCCTCGTCTCCACCATGTCTGAATCATCCAAGTTTCATCCGGCTCTCTCTATCACCAACGTTCGATCACTAATCCCTATCACGTTGGATACTGAGACAGGCCTCTATCATTCTTGGGTGACGTTATTCCAGGTTCAAGCACGGGTGCATAATCTTATGCATCACATCCTACCACCGACGGAAGAGGCCGACATCGCCAAAATCAAGGCTCTCAAGGAAGCCGATGTCGATCTCTACAGTCGACTTGATGTCGTCGTTTTACAGTGGATCTATGCGACCGTCTCTTCCGACCTCCTTCATGCCATTCTTGTCAAGAATGACACGCTTGGTCCCGTCTTGAACAAATCTTCATGGATAACAAAGGTTCTCGAGCTACTCATCTAGAGGAAGAGCTCAGACGTCCGCCGACAACTTCTCTTCGCCGAGGCCTATTGCAATCACGCCAAGTCCCTTGCCGATCGACTTGCCGACGTTGGTATTGAGGTTTCGAAAGCCGCCTAGTTCTACGCCTTCTCAAGGGTTTAACTGCTTATTCCGAATCGCTGACTATGTTCAAAATCGGATCCTCTACCTTCTTTTGAGAGTTTTCGCTCAGATAAAGCTCATGAGCTAACACTCAAGCATCGTGCACACAAAGAGGCTGGTGGTTCGGCCCTCTTAGCTTCTTCTGGTGGCCATAACTCTGGAGATACCTCTGACTCTATCATCCCATCCTCTTCTTCTGGCAGGTACAACAACACCAACACCAAGAACAAGAAGAAGAAGAACAACAACAGAGGCAGTACAAACCGCAAAGGCAACACCACATACGGGCAACCTCCTGGAGCTCCTCCTCACCAGTGGCAGCCACGGCAGCCCACTCCTCAATGGCGTACGGGCTGCCCTCGGCAAAGAATGGGCCCCGCCATGCCCCTTCCCCACGGCCCCATGGCAGCCCGCGCCTCGTCCACCAACTCAGCAGGGTCTCCTTGGCCCTCGTCCGCCTCATCAGCAGGCATTCTATTCTGGTGCTTCACCCACCGATGTCGAGGCAGCTATGCATACCTTGGGACTCACTCCTCCGGATGGTAACTGGTACATGGACACGGGTGCTTCATCTCATATGACACCCGACAAAGGTACTCTCTCCCCTTATTTCAATTCGGGTACTTATAATCATCGAGTTATTGTTGGCAATGGTCATATGCTTCCGATTCAAGGTTATGGTAACACTTACCTATCTCCTCCCCATCCTCCTCTTCTCCTGAAAAACGTGTTACATGCTCCTAACCTTGTTAAAAATCTTGTCTCTGTCAAGTTTGCCATGATAACTCGTTTCCATTGAATTTGATCCTTTTGGTTTTTCTCAGGATTTGCATCGAAACGAATCATGAGATGTGATAGCATCGGAGACCTATATCCAATCCACTCAACAAAATCGGCCACCCCCCTTCAAACAGCTTTTTCAGTTTTTCCTTCTACTTTATGGCATAGTCGTTTAGGGCATCCGGGAGAAGCTATACTTAGCTCTCTCTCTCGCAAGAATTTTATTCGTTGTAATGCTCTAAAACATTCTTTTTGTCCCTCTTGTTCTTTAGGGAAACAAATAAAATTGCCTTTTCATAATTCATTATCCACTACTACTTCCCTTTGATATTGTGCATAGTGATCTCGGACTTCCCTATAGCTAGCTCTAGCGGTCACCGCTATTATGTGTCAAGCTTTCTTGACGATTTTTCCAAGTTCTTATGGACCTTCCATATCTCTAAGAAATCTCAAGTATTTGCTATATTCGTTATGTTTCATGCATTTGTTCGCACACAATTCAATACGTCTATTAAAAACATCCAATGCGACAATGGCAAGGAATTCGACAATAGTCTATTTCACTCTTTTGCACAAACCAACGGTATTCACTTCCGTTTTTCTTGCCCTCACACTTCTTCCCAAAACGGCAAAGCCGAAAGGCATATTTGTTCCCTAATAATATTGTTCGGACTCTTCTTGCTCATGCATCGATCCCGCCATCCTTTTGGCATCATGCACTAGCCACAGCGACTTATCTACTCAACATCCTTCCCTCAAAGGTACTTGAGTTTTCCTCCCCACTCAATATCTATACCATCGACTTCCACGATATGACCATCTTCGTGGTTTTGTCTTTGTTTTTCCCTCTTTCCTTCTTCTACTATAAACAAACTCCAAGCTGCTCCACCCTTGTGTTTTTCTTGGGTATCCGCCCGATCATCGGGGTACAAATGCTATGAAATCTCTAGTCGCAAAATCATTGTATCTAGACATGTGGTTTTCGATTTAATCGAGTTTTCCTTTCTCCAAGCACCACACACCGACCCCACCACCTATGAGTACTTGGATTGGATATTGATCCATCTTTTCTTCATCACTTGCTCACTCGCCCAACTCCATCTCCGCCCATCCGAGCAGCCCACCTCTAGCCCAGCCTCGCTTCAATCGAGCCAACCGATATCCTACCGTTCTCGCTTCACTGGCAAACCGCTTCACAACCCGGTTCCGCCCCCACTGGGCCAACCGCTAATCGGCCCACATTCCCTCCCGATTTTGCTCCAACTGCACCTCTCTCCCGGTCGCGTATGCGGAACCCTAAATACTATGGTCCGGATTATGTCAATCTTGCTACATCCGTTGCCATCTCTCCTCTTCCTCGAAATCCAGTACATGCTTTAGCCGACCCCAATTGGAAATCCGCCATGCTCGATGAATATAATGCTCTTATTGATAATAAGACTTGGGAGTTAGTTCCTAAGCCATCCAATGCAAATATTATTCGATCTATGTGGATTTTTCGTCACAAAAAGAAATCTAACGGTTCTTTTGAGCGACACAAGGCTCGTCTTGTAGGTGATGGTCGATCCCAGCAAAAAGGTGTTGATTGTGATGAAACATTCAGTCCTGTTGTCAAACCGGCTACTATTCGTGACTGCTCAAGATTGCGCCTCTCGCTCTCGCCAATTCACCAACTTGATGTCAAGAATGCATTCCTTCACGGTAACTCATCAAACCGTATACATGCATCGACATTAGTGGTTCGTAGACTCAAAGATCCCGACCATGTATGTTTACTGAAGAAATCCCTCTATGGATTGAAACAGGCACCGAGGGCCTGGTATCAGCGATTTGCTGATCATCTTGCGACAGTTGGTTTCTCTCACAGCACAGTTGATCACTCTCTATTTATCTACCGCCGTGGTTCTGATATTGCTTATATTCTTCTCTATGTTGACGATAATATTCTCACTGCATCTACCGACACTCTTCGCAAATCCATCATGGCCTTCTTAAGTGCCGAATTTTCTATGAAAGATCTTGGTCCTCTCAGTTACTTCTTGGGCATCGCAGTGACTAGGACCAAAGACGGTTTATTTCTCACACAGAGACAATATGCCGAGGAGATTATCGAACGAGCCAACATGTCCTCCTGCTCTCCTTCCCAAACGCCGGTCGATACCAAACCGAAATTGGGAGCCTCGCTCGCTTCTCCTTTATGGATCCCATCGCTTATCGTCAGCTTGCTGGTGCTCTTCAATATCTCACATTCACTCGTCCGGACATCTCTTATGCGGTTCAACAGGTGTGTCTTCACATGCACGATCCTCGGGTTGATCATATGAATGCTCTCAAGCATATTATACGCTACATTCAAGGAACCAAGGACCTTGGCTTGCAACTTTATAACTCGCGCGTGGACAAATTGACTTCCTACACCGATGCTGACTGGGGTGGTTGTCCTGATACACGACGGTCTACATCTGGTTATTGTGTTTTTCTCGGTGATAATCTCATCTCTTGGTCGTCTAAGCGACAACCCACTCTTTCTCGCCCAAAGGTCAAGTCAATATCGCGGTTGCTAATGTTGTTTCCGAATCTTGTCGCAATTTGCTACTCGAATCGCACTTTCCGGTTCATAAAGCAACGCTTAGTTTATCGTGACAATGTTAGTGCCATTTACTTGTCCGTAATCCACCCAAGATCAACGCACGAAGCACATAGAGATGGATATATACTTCGTCCGCGAAAAGGTTGCAAGGGGTGAAGTTCGAGTCTTACATGTACCCACTCGTTATCAGATTGCTGACATTTTCACTAAAGGCCTTCCGAAGATTCTCTTTGATGATTTTCGTGACAGTCTAAACATTCGCCAGCCTCCCGTTTTGACTGCGGGGGCGTGTTAGAATATGTCTATATTTAAAGTAGATTCCTAATTAGATTAGAATACTTGAATTTCCTAATTAGATTAGAATACTTGGCTATCAAGCAATCACATTGTATAAATACATGTACTCATTATTGAATCAATGCACAAGATTATTATCTTACATTTCGATTTGTGTGATTTGTTGTTGTTTGATTGATTGATTCGAAGAGATTGATTGTGAAATCTCAACACTTATGTAATGGAGAGAAATACTGGGAAGTTTACGAAAGAGCTCTGGTTGCTGCTTCTAAGTGCGCAACAAAATGCTGAGTAGTGTTCCCCGAGAATTTCTTGATGCAAAGGAAGAGGAAAATAAGAAAAGGAAGGCTAATTATGCTATGTAACTATATTGTTTGTTTGTATGAGAATATGTACTGGCAGTATGAATTAGCTTATATATGTATTTAACGTTAAAATAGTAATTGTAATTACTTTTTGAGCAGAAACATCATTTTGTAACTGAAATGCTAACCTACCAATCATCAAAACACATAGTACCACTACTAATCACAATATTACACCCTCAAGTGCATGCGTCCCAAAATGGCATACCAGGCATTGCAATTTGTAGTAAAAAAAAACATAGTTTCATGCCATCGAGATGTAATTAAATGGGTTGATCACATTTAAAGGTGCAATATTACAAACATCAAATAAAATATTTGTTGTACGTTTAGCAACCTTTTAAATATTTAAGAAGAAACAGTTCCCTTACGATTATGCTTTACAATTTTGATAAACAAATCACGTCGACAAAAGCTAGACAGGGTTGGAATATATATTTGCCACAGTATGTTTTCCCGCATGGATGGTCGTACGCTGCATTGTCAAGAGCAAAGTCGACATTTGCAGTCAAGGTATTGATAAAGTCGTCTACAGTGCACTCCGACGAGGAATGTTGTTTACGTAAAACTTGTAATGTATAGAATGTATATTACGATATTGTAATTTTAATAAAACATATATAATCTACAATATGCTTTGCAATGACGATAAACAAGGCACAAGGACAAGCACTAGAAAAGGTTGGAATCTATTTGCCACAATCAATTTTCTCACATGAACAGTTTGCATGGTGCGTTGTCAAGAAATGGAGATCATCTGCGATCCCAGATTGATTAGCCGCCATAATAGACTCGATGACCATTAAAGACAAGAAATGTTGTTTACATAGAAATCTTACAGAATCAAACCTAAGATTAGGCAATATAAAAACATTAACTTTTTGGTTGCGATTGGTAATTATGCATTTTTTTTCAAATATTATTCTTTTCTTATGTAACTTCTACATTTTTATAATATTAATCAACTTTGACAATTAATCATAAGTTTACATAGATATCAGAATTGTACTCAGGCAGATCAAATATAACTTCATAAACCATAAAGCAAGACCAGAATACACTGCATCACACGCGTATATATCGCCACTCATTAATAATAGTACACAACTACAGATAACATCACTTGTGAGATAAAAATGAGGTAAAGTGAATTAGAATGTATGGAAATAATGATATCCCCTGCCCATCTAGCCGTGACTTTTTAAGTTACGATAAATTGCAACTTTGCAAGTATATTCTAACTAGTCCTGGCAAATTCGGATGAGATTGTCGGACATGTAATTTATTTTTTAATTGGATTCAGATGTTGTCAAAATTCGGGTGTTGATTCGAATCATGTTCAAGTAAAACTTCATTATTTCGGATCGAATAACCTTCGAATCAGGTTAATTTAGATAAAATTGTTGTTCATATATGGATCTTATTCATTAAATTACTCTATACATTTCACGTTGTTGTCTCTTCATTTCACCAATTGATTCATATGATTTTTGAACTTCCAATGTTCCGTGCTTATAATGTTTATGGTTAGCTACTTTATATGAATTTCGAACTTAATTTGTTTACAAATCATTATTACTTTTAGTTGTTTTTTCATTTTAAAGTTTTTTTGCTTTATCTATGTCCAGCCGCAAATCCGCTAGCAAACCTCTCGTCATTGTTATTATCCAAATCGTAACGGGTTAGAAAAATGTTCTATCCACCTCGATTTATATTACCTGATCGTAAAACTGTTTAAACCCCAACTCTCCATTCACTCGGGTGACATGTACCGGAGGTTGAAGACTAAGCTTTGAGAAAGCTTTATCCTTTTCCTTTTTTTGGGAAGAAGTTGCTAATTTTCATTCATGAAAATTACTAACATAAAAGTTAAAACTACTTTAATAGAATTAAAATCCCAAAAGTGATTCCAAAATAGATCAAAGGAATCCGTCTTTTCTGAACTTATTCCGTATCACATGAATGATTAAAAAAAGAGAAACAAAAACAATATCTCAAGAATTCTATCTTATCCTTTTCGCTATATCTCGATCGATGTCTCATCACAATGTGTATCCTTTAATTGGATTACAAAAGAATCATAGTTAAAATGTCATAATAATTCTTAATTGTATATGACTTTGGAAATATATTCAAGAAGAACTCATCAAATAAAAAGAATTAGAACTTTTACCAATTAGTCTTGATACCTTGACTTTCTTTGACCTTCAAACACTTGCAAAACACCGTTCGAACCCCCCGCAACAAGCGTGCACCGTTCCTCCTCCGTCTGCCGCCAGCATACGCCGCTAACGAAACCGTCATACCTTCCAGTTTCCAACCCGTGGACCCAAATTGGGTCGCTCCATCTCATATCATACACGAAAACCCGACTATCCTCCGACCCACAACTCAACAACCCGCCATTTCTCCAAACGGATAACCCAACGAATCTCTTACTATTCACGTGTCCTTTGTACGCTCTAATAGTCTTCTGATTCTCCGTATTCCACGTCATTAAACTACCATCAACCGACGATGAAACAATCGTTTTCAAATCAATAAACCGCGTATACGTAACCGCCTTCTCATGCCCGTCTAGGACGAAAACCGGGTCGTCCATATTCCTCAAATCGTACCTGTAAATTCGCCTATCGGCACATCCCACTGATACCAACGGACCGCCAAACGGGTTGAATTCCACACTGCAGACCGGACTGTTGATCACACGGTCCGGTCTGACAGAAGCCAAGCACTTCCCGCCATTATCGCAACGTGAGTCCCACATTTGCATGGTACCATCATCCGACCCGGACGCTCCTAGAATCGGATCCCAATGCGAATAGTCCATGCTCCAAACCCGCCTCCCGCCATGCTCGTCTCGCTCGAAAACCGGAACACGTTTCTCTAGGTCATACTCGGTTACCACGCCGTCGTAGTCGCCCGACCCAATGACCCGGGAATCCGACCCGGGTTTCCATTTCAAGCTGCTGAGTTTAGCTGGGGTGCATAAGTAGTAATCCAAGAGCAAATTTTGGACGCGGTAGATTCGAATTTTACGTGCGATACCTCCGGTAGCTAAGAAGGTCTCAGTGTGGTCAAATTCGAGGACTCCGATAGCGTCGGAAGAAGATGTGGAGGAGATTATGGCGGAGAGCGTGAAATCCCAGTCGCATCGGGGTATTTGGTCGTCAGTATTTTGGTCGCGGGTGGTTAAGGGAGTGTTTGGTTGGTGATCTAGTGGTGGATTTTGGTGGGAGGACAAGTTTTTCATTTCCCATTCATATGATATGAGATGAGAGTATAGTAGTGTGTTGATGCGACTGTTTAAATTTGTGTGTTAGTGAGCTAGTGGTGGATAAGGAGCGATTTTAGCTGGCCTGGCCTGGTTGCTGTCCTGTTCCTGTATTTGCCAGTTCTTTTATTTCTGAAAATTATTTTGTTATTTCCATCAAGGAAATTTAATGTTTGATTGGAAGCTCAGGTTTTAATTAATAAATGTCATGTAAGTTATAGAAATATGGTTGTGGCTTCAAACATTTATCTATTTCCATGGAACTAAACACGTCTCCCGTCTATGTGTTTTTATGGACAAAGTCATCTCGGTTAATTTTAACTCCCTTTAAAATAAATGTCACATTTGATTTTCGTATAAAAATTCATTTGCAGTGTACTTAAAAAGGGTGGTAATTAATTAATATAATGCATACAAATTAGTTTGTCCAACTCAAAAATTTAAAGTTCGATATTTATTGTGGAACATATATTAATATAGCATATTTCTTGTAAAAGTCAAAATTTTTCAAGTTTAAAGAAAAATTATCTTTCTTTTGATAAAATGTAATGGCACGATCAACTAATCTACACTAATAATGTTATATGAATTTTCCTATAGTTAAGGAATATTTCACAACAACTTTTCATTAGTACAATGCACATCATGTTTGTTCTTGTACATGATTAGTATTTTGGAATTATTTTGCATTTAACTTATAATTACCCAATTTGTGCTGGTTTTTCTTGAACATATATACTGGTTTATACTTGATGACTGAGTACGTAGGTTGTTCAGGATTAAGGATCGAACCTCCTGTTAACATTGTAATGATAGTGTTCTTAATGGCATGAAAACTTGTGATATTTACAGACCTTGATTAGGGAACATGAACATCCCTCATCAAAAATCGAGATCTCGCTCCAAAATGATATTTAGACACTTGTTTCATCAGAGCGGATCGGAGTGGCGTGTGACCACTACCCTCGGACTTGGGTAGATTTGGGGTTTCACTAACAATACAATCCTTTGTTCCTAGGTCACATATGAATGAGGGCCTACTCTAGGGCACATCTAAGTTCGAACCAAAGGTAAGCCACAAAATGCTTATGTTATGAACCGACATGGCATGACCGAATAGATGATGCCAATCCGATTATTGGTGATCGATCATGTATGGAGTCAGCTGCTCATCATTGGACTGCTTTTATCTTTTTTATTTGTATTATTTTTGGTTATTAGTTGTGGGCTTGGAATAGTTGGACTTTTGATGTAAGTTTAGCTATGGGTTTGGTTACTTGTTGAGCATCGCTTATGCTTGTTATAATTTGTTGAATGTTTATGCATTAATAAAAAAAGTTACTGTTTAAAAAAATAGTAAACTCGCCATGTGTCGGGGAGTATTTACAAATTTGGGAAAAGGGTCTGTCAGTTGAGTTGTTGATGAGTACGGTTTGGGTCTGGATCTCTAGTTGGCGGTGATTTTGCTAAATTGAGGACACTGTTCCGTGCAGTTGGAAGCATTTATGGTGGATGGATATACAAATTATATATGGTGGTCGCTTCGGCACCTCATTTTGGTACCCTCAATTCTCTCTACACAATAGACACGGCGCATTATTTGTTAGCCCCAAACGTGGTCTAAGCCAGGCCTTTTATTTCCCTTTTCTTTTGTTTGTTACAAGCCCTTTTCTATTGCTTTATTGATATTCTTATCACTAGTACTTAGGTCAACTTCATTAAGGGGGCACAAATACTCCTTGCTTCTAGAAATGCCCATAATTCGCATTTTCGCAACCGAATGCCAGTGTATATCCTAATTCCTAAGATTATTAGGAAAGTAAATTACGACTCATTTGCGAATTGTAACCAACTATTCACTGGTATACCAGTATACTTCATTTGATGAATATCCTCGGTTTCATTGCGATAACATAGTTTCCAAATATAATGTTACATGCTCGATTAAAATAATACCCATTAGATGTGTGTAGTAGCTTAGATGAGGATTAGTTGAAGATGTGGCAATTGTATGTCCAAACTCCAAAATGTATGTATGGTGAGAAATATATATCAACATTCGCCATTTAGGTAGGTGTAGTATGTATTAATTTATAATACTAGACAAGTAAGAAGACGGGTTTGAATATGTAGGTCATAGACTCACATTTCCCCTTTCGTCACATGCTTTTAATTGACTTAGGTCATCTACTCATCTCAAACGAACCTGGATAAAAAATATTAGTACAAAAGTTTGGTTAGAAAGCATAGTTTTGAAAGATAAGTCTAAATAAAAATACATCTCATGACGAAAAATGTTGGAGGAGATCAATATGTGCTCGTATATTAACGTCCTACCCTAGGAGTTAGGTGAGACGATATGCTAAAATTTTCATAAATACTAAAACCTGGGGATCGACGGACTGTTTGTTATAGCACTAAGATGTTAAAAACTAAGTTAAGAAAATTTCAAGCATTTGACATGAAACTATAAATCAAACATTTTAACTTAATTTTTACTCCACTTCACAATTATCATTCTCTTTCCACCCTACTATTTATCTCTCCTTACTTTTTTAATCATATTATCAATCATAAACCAATCAAACAACATTAAAACGAATCAAATAACTTTTAAAAAATCAAATATATCACTTCTTTCTTACACACATCAATTCTATCTTACACCCATTATATAGCAACCCTAGAAACCTATACAATTTTAACTTTATCCCAAACATTATTTTCTATAACTCAATTTTAACTCAGTTACTATTTATCAACTAAAAATTTTCCTTCAACTTGCATTTTAACTCTATACCAAACAGTCATCCAATCTCTCCATCCTGTTAAAGACAAAAATGAAGGGATTCAGTTACGTTGTTCAAGGAACATGTTGCTAGGTAGCTTTAACTGCAAACTGCAAATTGGACAAGACAAAGTCATGGGACTTTTGTTTTGAATTGGCCCAATTCTCACGAATTGGGCTACCACGTAACAGCAAGGACCTCCGCACATCCTCATTGGTGGTGTTCGAAAATTGCATGGACGAAAACTCACACTCATGAGCGAGGTTATAAATAGAAATAAATAACGTACATATATAGGGTCCATTATTTTTAATTACAATAGATATCTTTTGACTACCTTATTATTAGCGTATCTAATTACATAATAAACATTTATAGACAAACAATTACATTTTTGTCCACAAATTTAACCACAAGTGAACTAAAACCTGGAGTTTATCGTTATGCCCTTTTTCAATATTCCAGAATCAAACAGTCCTTAGCCAACCTTGTCACGTGAATATCACGTGTGGACCAAAATGTAATTAAATGAAACAAATTATTGCCTAACTGTAATTAAATTTGAAAAAAAATCATAAAAAAATATTTTTATTTTAAAACAAAAAAAATAAAATTCAGATTAATTTTTCTTTGACATTACGAAAAGTTGGTTTCAATTTCCAGAATCATCAAACTAGTTGTTATTAATAATTATTTGTTAATTATTCAAATTATCACTAGTAAACAGTATTACACTTATTGATTCTTACTTGTTCGAGCATGGAGTTTTCTCACCAAAATCAATCATAAAGAAAACTCCAATCCCTCAACAAGTAGAAAAACTGAAGCAGCTCAATGTGGTTGCAACCAAGATGAGAAAATCACACAACGAGCAGTTGTTGAGCTCTAAATATTGCTCATCACATATAGATTCCTCACCGAAATCAGTTTTGAATCCTCATTTACAAACAATTCTTTCTGGTAAAGAATCAAAAGAATTCACAGACTCTATAAAATTAGAGAAAGGAGGAATTCGATTCGTTGAAAACAAAGAAGAAGAGGAAGAGGTAACATTTATATTTTCTTTGTTTACCAAAACTATTGATGAAGAGAGAATTATCTTAATTTGTGTGAAAACCCGAAAACTTCTTATATTAAAAATTGGAGGGAGTAATAGAATTAACAACTAGTTTAATGAATTATGATTCTCGAAATACAAACCACCTTAAAGAATAATCTTAATTTTAATTTATAATTTTTTATTTTAAAATACATATAATTATTTCTTATAATTTATAAGAATTTTTTATTTTAAAATTATTTTACACTTTATAATTAAACGCCCCATATTTAACGACAAATTGACACGTGTGTGTGTGTGTGTGTCAAATCAGGTAAAATACAGACCAAATACGGTTTTGTACGGGTAAATTGGAGCGCCGATGGACATGTTGGTAAAGAAGAAATATTTGGGTAAAAACCTTACTTTTTATCCTTAAGGGCGTTTTTGTTTTGCAAATTCTGATATAAAGGCAAAGGCCCACACAACAAAAAAAATGAAATTTAAATGTAATTGTTTGTATAAGAGGGTTTATTTTGAAAACGCCCTTCATAGCAGGGTATCAGAAAGTAATAAACTCATTACCATATTCTCTTCTACTTCATATTCCTCCATCTTCTCATGATCGAGCTAACCTCATTTAATGTAATGCTTGAAATGAAACAAGATGGTTGCACGGATACGCACCAAGTACTTCACATCATATGCTTTAGGAGTAGGAGTACGTATGAGTGGTTATGAACTAAAATCGTGGTATAAGATCTAGTCATTGTATAATTTATCTTGAATATAAGGTGTATTTAATTGGGGCTTTAATGGTTTTATGTATATATGATGGTATTGATTATTGAACTCCCAAGAAAATAAAACTAATCATAATATTGAGCTCTTTATTGGCTCTGGAAACTACAACCACAAGACATCTGAACATTAGAATTCATCAGGTACTTCTCCTCTTCCAAATAAACTCTAGTTGGGAGAAAGCTTTTTTAACACTTCCATGAGGATTAATTCTTGAAAAAAAAACTGATTTTTCTAAATATTAGGAATACAATATTGGGTAAATTTTATATATATAATCGCATGTAGAAGGTATCAAGATGGATATCTCAAACACAAACACAAGAACAAAACAATATTTATATCACGAGCAAAGAGTTAGTCCTCGGTCCTTAAGACTTTATTTGTCCCGCTCTGGTGCTCACGGTTTACGTAACAAACAGATCTCCCAAGATAGAACATCAGTGATGAATTAGAATTCTAGCACTTAAACTCTAACGCCGACGAATTACTACAATAATGGATTAACTGAAGAACATACAACACCCGCCAGGTATTAAAATAGCAACTCTATTTTATACTTTTATCCTTCGATACGGTTAGAAAATCCCATGAAAATTCATATTCAACGTCCTCCAAACTTAGCAAGTTACTTAAGACTTGAAATGCTTAAAGGATAAACTATCTTGGGATCCTCCACCATTCTCCTAAAAGAGAATCTGGAAATGGAAGATTTTAGATGGATGAATTTTATTTCTGGTCATTAAAACGAAGTAGGGGGGAGACCAATATGTGGAAGAGATGCAATTGTTCATCAAGAATTGTCAAGGGTCGAACTAAATTCATCGCTTTTAGCATGCATCTATCCGTCGCTAAAACAGTAGCGATCCGTCACTAAGTCCTTAGCGACGGATAAAAAAGCCGTCGTCCCACGGGAAGCGGGACGACGGATAGTTTATCCGTCGCTAAATTGCGACGGATTTAGCGACGGATAATATCCGTCGCTAAAAAGCAGATTTTTAATTTTATAAAAAAACAAAATCGGCTTTTAGCTTACGTATAAACTATCCGTCGCTAAAAAGCAGATTTTTGTTTTTTTTAAATCTACTTTTTAGCGACGGATAAAATATCCGTCGCTAAAAAGCAGATTAAAAAATCTGCTTTTTAGCGACGGATATTTTATACGTCACTAAAAAGCAGATTTTTAATTTTTTTTAAATATATTGCAGCTTGTTTTCATATTTCACCTGTTTCACAAATATAATGTCCGATAGTAAATCTAGAATGAAATTGTTTTAATTAAACAGAAATTATTCTACAAAAGTTAACAAACCATCCGTAATGAAATGAAATATCCGTACATAGTCTAAAGTAAGAAGTCAGAAAAACACAAGTCGAAATCTAACTACCGGACGGGTGGATGTCGCTTCAACTCGACATGAAAGCTCAGATTCGTTCTCGATGAGACTATAATTTAGAGTCTCATTTGGTCCTTTTTAACGATCTTTGTTAGTCTTTGTTCTTAGTTTTATAGTGGTTTTTGTACAATTTTACGCTTTGGTGTTTTGCTTTCCTTTTGCAGGAATTAATGATTTTTAGCTAAAACGGGAAAAAGCTGCAGTATTGCGACTCCAGTAGAGGAGGCGAGTGCAAAACTGGCTGTCCTTGAGGTAAGTCCCACCGCTAGGATGATCCCGGCAGCAGATAAGAGCATCAGTGATGCCAATAGTTTCGATTTGGTGGTTGGGATAGGAAATTCTTCCGAGGTAACTGGCATCGTAGATACAGGAGCAGCGGTTAATCTAACGACCTTGGCGGCCTATGAGGAGCTGGATTTGAAGGGTTTGGAACTCAGGAAATGCTTCGTCACGATGGCCAATGGAACGAGAAGTAGGTGCATGGGTGTGATTGAGGATGTTCCGGTTACACTGGATGGGGACACTTTTATGGCTGATTTCGTGGTTGTGGAGTCGACACGGGTTAAAAGCAAGGAGATGGAGAAGGATATGTTGTCGTCACACCATTCATCAAAACCACTGCATGATTGTCAACCTCCACGCCGCATTCAGACTATAGAGGTACATGGCAAGCAACGTGAGTTGCAAGCCACCACTACACCATACTCACCCCTGCAGGTTGACACTAGGAACTATATAGGGGCGCACACTGGACCCATATATATACACACTTATCTGAAAGGGAGAAAAGGAGCTACAACAACGGGAAGAACCAAGAACTTCCAGAGTACTCGTTAGCCAACACGGAAGAGTCTTGTACATGACTGTAAAGGTACACCAGCAGGCAAGTCACTATAGCTCCCATTCTCTTTTCCTTTTCACTCTACACTTGAGGACATGCTTGAGTTTAGGTTTGGGGAGGGGGAATGTGCTCTCTAGTGTCTTGTCTGCATTTTTCTCTGTTATTTGTGTCTTTAGAGTCTTTCGTCTTTACTTCTATGTATTCTGTTCTATTGTGTGTTATGTGACCTTTCTCTGTTACAGTTTCTATGTCGGTCTAGGTCTAGTTAATTTCCTTTTAAGTATTTTCGTGGTTAGTCTGAGTCTTTTACCAAGTTGAACATCCATTGTAGATGATAAATCCACCCCGCCACGCTTTTGTTCGATGATTATGGAAGTAGATGATGTTGTATTTTTAATCCTGCAAGGTCGTTTCTCTTTTAAAAAGCAAGTCTGTTTAGCTCTTTGGTCTAAAAAGCCTGTGAGAAGCCTAAGAGCCGATGAAAAATTTTTGTACCGGCAAATGTATTGTGTGATTTCCTAGGTTGTGCAAATTTTTACGTATTACTTGCGCCTTTTCATACTTATGTGTACTCAGTCTTGTTAGGGATGACGAATGGCATGCTCTTTTTAAGCCCTTCCCCCTGTTCCAAGGAACAGGTTTGGGGAGAGAACTGTTATCTTGCGACTTATATGTGTTGTTTTGCGTTATTGCTGAAAAGCTTGTTTACTGCTCCCTAAGGCTTATTGATATTTGAATCTCGGGGTGGATCTATGGTCTTCATTGATCACCGTTAGTCGTGTTAGGCGTGTTTCAAATACTATCTATGTACCGGCGTGGTCTTAAAAAGCCATATGTTCGTGAGGGTTGATGGCATCGCAATTAAATCGACACGCACAAAAGTGCGGACTTTCGGTAAAACAGACACCTGCAAAATATTGAGATTAAGAGAGCCCAATGCGGCCACGCACTGAATTTAGTTAAGTATTACGAGATCTGATGTTGTTTTGAATTGAATAGGTGGAGCAGTTTCAGCTTTTGTTTTCTGAAAACTTGAGTCGCCTGTTAAGTCCCTTTCGATCTAATGAGACGAGTACAAAAGCATAAGATATTTTAGGCACCTTTGTGACGCAAGTCACCTTCCCAGTTTATTTTTGAGCTTATACCCCATTTGGATACTTCCAAGAGAGTGAGAGATACACTGTATTCACCTATGAGGGACTAGCGAGCTACACTTATGTGCTATTTGTTTGAGAAACGATTGAGATTGATTTTATGTACACTGTTTTGCCAAAGTTAGTTTGATAACAAAATTTTTGCATCTCGTGGACTTACTGTTTACAATGGTAGATTCGGTCACTTGGGACCTTGACTTTTTGTTTGCTTTCGTGGTTTCGAGTCTAATTGTGTCTAGGATTGTTTGTTTGCTCGAGGATGAGCAAAGGTTCGGTGTGGGGAGTTTGATGAGACTATAATTTAGAGTCTCATTTGGTCCTTTTTAACGATCTTTTTTTTGGAAACGAAAAAACTTTTATTCCATCCCAAAACAGTTAAGTACAAAAACCGATCCGAAGATCCAGGTAAATTCTAGACAACCATATAACGCTAGTTTAGCATAAGCGTAGCAACATGCGTACGCAGCTTCCTATCTTGCCAACACCTATTTATGACATCATTAATAATCTTTTCATCTAGCCTCATATCAAACGGTTTTTGGTTGAAGATCACCTTGTTTCGTTCCATCCAGATAGCATAGAAAGTCTCTGTGAAGGCACACCGGAGGATCTTTTTTCGCCATCCCTTGCCACGGAATTGCAAGCACATCCATGCCCTTTCAGCGTCCCATCCCTCCGGAAGTCTCTGGATCCCTACCCAATGAAGCACCCGCCTCCACACCAGTTTCGAAAGAGGGCACTCAAAGAACAGGTGTTGCATCGATTCATTAGCAGGACAGAATGCACAAGTAGGGGGGATGGCATGATTCCATCTGGCAATTCGGTCTTTGGTGGCAAGCCTACCACTCAAATTTCATCCATGTGCAAACTGCGTCTGGGCCTTATTATCGCATCAAAATTTTTTCCAAATAACCTCCGCCTATCCCCACGGATTTCCTCATAAAACTCCCGCATGCAGAATTTCCCTGTGGTTCCATGCGGTCCCAAGCTTCCGAGTCCTGTATCAAGTGTCGACTCTTGAAAATGGCCTTCATAATCCAGGACGAGTCAATAGGTATGCGCGCCGTCATAACCTCCTGCTCCTTTGTATAGTAGCAATGCACCCATTTTACCCAAAGCTTGTCAGCTTTACAACATATATTCCATAGCAATTTGGCAATGCTACACATGTTCCACTCGATCAGCGAGGTCAGATTCAAACCCCCAGCGTTCTTCGTATCACAAACCTTATCCCAGGAGATAGGTGCCTTGCGAGTAATTTCAGCTGTACCACTCCACAAGAAGGATCGACAGAGAGCCTCAATGTGTCGAACCACCTTCTTTGGCAATGGAAACACTTGCATCCAATAACTCGTCATAGCCTGCAAGACACTTCGTATAAGTTGCATCTTACCTGCATAACTCAACAGCTTCGAGCTCCAATGCTGGATTCTGGCCATGATCCGATCAATGAGTGGTTGGCACTGTCTCACATCCAACCTACGAGATGCAAGAGGGACCCCAAGATATTTTACCGGAAGTTGCCCCTCTCCGAATTTCGTGATCCGCAAGAGCTGCTGCCACACATGTCGACTAATGCCCCCACCAAACAACCTGCACTTCCGTCGGTTCATATTCAAACCTGTAGACTGTGAGAATGCCTCCACGTGGTCCATGAGCAGCTAGACCGAATTTATGTCTCCTCTGGCAAATAGGAGCACATCATCCGCAAAGCATAGATTTACAACATTCATCCTCTCGCACTTTGGGTGGAAGTTGAAGTCCGGGTTCTTCTTTAGTTTGAGCAGTACCCTATGCAGATACTCAATCATGATTACGAACAATAGTGGTGAAATAGGATCACCTTGTCTCAAGCCTCTCTCTGCCTGCAGCACCTGAGATGGAATGCCATTGATGGAATACCTAAACGAAATAGTGCTCACACACCTCATAACCCAGTAAGTGAACTGAACCAGAAAACCTAGCTCATACATATTCGTCTCCAAGGCACTCTAATCCACAGTATCATACGCCTTTTGCAAGTCCATCTCAGATTATACACCTTGGGAGTCGTTTTCCTATCATAGCCTCTAACCAGCTCACTGGCTAGAAGGATATTAGCATGAATCACTTTCCCTGGAAGAAACGCCGACTGGCACTCATCTACAACCGAATTTATGACACGACTCAGTCGGTTTGTGAGGATTTTTGAGATGATCTTGTACAGTGCAACAGGAGATCGGCCTCATTTCCTTCATAGTGCAAGCATCCGCAGTCTTTGGTATGAGAGTAACCAGAGTGCAGTTAACCGCTTTATACATCCTACCATTCTCAAAAAAATCATGAACTGCAGCAAGTACATCCGTCTTAATCACCGGCCATGCAGCTTTAAAGAATCGTGCATTAAATCCATCCAATCCGGGTGCCTTATTATCCCCAATACCTTTAAGTGCTGTCCAAACCTCCTCATCAGTGACCCTGCCAATAAGACTCAAATCTCTGCCTAGTTAACTGTGTACCATCACGGAGTGCCTCAATGTCAATACTTTGCAACCTAGCCGATTTTGTCCCCACTAACTCTTTATAGAAGGCGAGAACCTCACCCTCTAGGGCACTATGCTCCATAAGCACCTCACCATTATCTTTAACCAACTTTCGGATACCCACTTGTCGGTTCTTATCCCTAACCATGGCGTGAAAGAAAGTATTATTTCCATCTCCCACCCGAGCTGCACTCGCTCTCAAGGCCAAAATAGATTCCTCTATCTCATTCCACTTGACGACCTCCTCCAGACACTGCTTGACTCTATCAATACATAGAACATTAAATCGATCAGCTAGGAGGCCATTTTGCGCATCCACAAGGTCGGCCCGAGCACGCAAAAGTCACGCTTAGACCGAGACCTGCTTCGAGCTCACGCATGAACGGCTGCAGATGTAAGAGTCTTCTCCAAGCAGTAAACATGGGCTGTCCCAATCCGCCTTCCAAAGGATTACGCATCACCTCCGTAAATCCTCCAAAAGCTGTGGTATTTAAAACCCGAATCACAGCCTTAGGTCTAGTGTTGACCTCATAATGTAAGTAAAGCGGGGCATGGTCCGAAATACTAGGTTCCAACGCTCTGAGTACCACAAAATCGAATTTCAGAAACCACTCTGGATTACAAAGAGCATGATCAATACGAGAATAGATGTGTCTATTCGTCCAAGTGAACCGATCCCCCACCATATCCTTTGCCACTAGATTGACAGCCTCCATCAAACTCCTAAGATCACGAAATTCGGCTGCCATAACCGGTTGGCCACCAATCCTATCACCAAACTGCAGTACATTATTAAAGTCACCTATAACCATCCATGACTCCCCACTCGGAATCGGGAGCTGCTCAATATCCTGCCAGAGTCGTCGACGTTGCTCAAGCGTGTTTTGGACATAAACAAAAGTAATCCATTGCTGAAGACGCCCATCCAAAGCATACAACCCACAATGCATAAACTGATCTGAAGAGGAGACCAAGCGGACATCAACATTACGATCGTCCCACATAATCCAGATTCTACCATTCACATGATTATCATATTTATCCAAGAAACTCCATTTACTACCTTGGCGTGATCTAACCCTTGTAATCTTGTCCTCTTTAACCCTGGTTTCTAGTAAAGCAGCCACGGAAACATTAAGCTCAGTGAGACGAGAGCTAATCTCACGAAATTTAACTGCTTTGTTGAGCCCCCTGATGTTCCATACTATCATAATAACCTGTTTTGCTCAGCCTCGGACCCATTCAAAGTATCCAAAGCCGCAAAACCGTTCCGCAAAATAACCTCAGGTTCACTCCGCTGCTGTATCATTCGATCATCTACACCCGGCACAAGTGCGTTACTTGTGCTAGGGTCTAACGCCACTGCTGATCCCGATTCAAGGACCACAACGTCTCATTCTCCCTTTGCGGTCGAGCCCCATTACCTTGTTGTGGCACAATAGCATGTGTAATAGCAGGCGCAGGATCGTGTCCATGATGTTGTGGCGGAGCAGCCCCTCTCTGCTGATCAGGAGGTGCCCTAGCATCACGCCTTGCCACCCATCTTCGCCTGCCTCGCCTCACTTTCACGATTACGAGGTGGAGTCGGCCTCCTCTCGCTTCGGCCACATTTATGCCCCACCACTGCACTTGTCGCAAGGGATGTTGCCATTCATATTCGACCAATTGCTCGATACGCTGTATTCTTATTGTCCTTAATAATAATAGTTTTCTTTAGCTCCTTTGGACGCCAACCTCTATCATAACTCTGGCATAGGTGACCCGAAGTTTCTTAGCAGTGCATTCATCCGTAACCATCGGCTTCCCAATCGTGCTAGCAATCTTAGCGATGCTGCGATCTCCCCAAAGGTGTAAAGGCAGGTTAGGGAAAGTGACCCAAACAGGCATAGTCCGTAGTAGATTATCCTTTAGTGAGAAATTTTGAACCCATCTGCGCAATATGATTGTCTTTCCAAAAATCGAATACGGTCCATTCTTCATGTCACCGCTAATCCTCCTCCTCGATTTAATCTTATGATAAAGTATCCTTCTTCGTTATAGAAGATTTCGTAGTTTCACAAAGTTCCAATGTTTATCATAAATTGTTCGACAAAGATTCACGGATAACTCATCCCCACAACGAAGAAAATAAGCTTAATGTTCCCAGATTCAAGTTCGCCGACATCTTCATCATCAATTTCAACCTCTACGCTTAGCATTTGTCACCACCGAACAACATACGGGATACGCTTGCCATTAACAGAATTGCCTCTCTCAATAACATCAACCCAAAGTCGTTGTTCATTCAGATTCGCCATCCTCCTGCTTTTTTCGCCTCGCTCCTCCAAAGCTAGGGGTTTTTCCAAAAATCTATTCTCCCTGCTCTACCACAATCTTGCCCTCATATGTCCGGCAAAGAAGAGTCGCAGATTTGTCAAATTTGAATCGCCTTCACCGTGTCCGAAGTTTCGTAATCGCCAGATCCGATTCAGACGCTCACACAATAAGCACACTTCCACGGTAAATTCGCCCACAATCAAGGCCCAGAGGCCATCAGACGGCCGGTCAAAAAAGCCCTCCACACTCCTAATCGGAATCAATACCCTCCTCCGTGATTCGGTCCATCCTTCACTGCTCAGATTAGTATCCTCCGAGCCAGATGATGACGGCAGAGAACTGACGGATCCGGCGGTGGTCAAGCCCTCGCTTCCTCGGGCGGCCCGGTCATGGTGGCACCGTAGGGTTCCGCTTATCGCCATCCTTTTTCTCTCTTGTGCTCGCTTTTCCAATTCTTTTTGCCCGATCTAGCTACCGACATCGACATCGATTCTTCTGATGAAGCACAGGAGGAGGAGTCACAGGCACTCCGATACTGATTCTTCTGATGAATATGTTGACCTGAGGCACAAATTTTTTTTTTTTTTTTTGTCAAATTCGAATCAGTACTTTTTTTTTTTACGAAGCTGCAGTAAATTTTGCAAGACAAGCTCGCCGCGGCGAAGGGATTTACTCGCCGCGGCGAGATTAAGCGAGAGCCTCCCCTGTTTTGTGGTTGAGGCTCGCCGCGGCGAGGGAATGGCCCACCGCGGCGAGAATAAGCGAGAAGATATATAGTGCGACAACAGAAGACTCACTGGGCAAATCGCCCACCGCGGCGAGACGGGCAAATTCAGAACTCGTTTTTCCTTATTAGATTAGATTTTGGATTCTTTCTTGCAGACTTTGTTTTAACCTAGTTCTTGGAAAAGGCTTCGATTGGATACTTTTTTACATTGGGACATATTTTGGAGCTTGGTTTTATCCTTGATTGATTTATCGATATCGAATTCCTGATCACCGTGGTAATTCTCTATTGTTTATCTCTGTACAATTCGTTCTTGTTCTTGTTAGTCGAATTGTATGAGTTTGAATGCGATTATCATTATGTTTATGTTTACCATGAGAAATATCTTGAAGTCTTTCATCTTTCAATCTATCATGAGTAGCTAAACCACTCCGAACACGGTAGTGATGTGACGGTGATTGCGTATTCGCTTCTAGAGTTAGGATTCGTTCATATAGGTCCGTCTAGTTCAAATATCTTCGTAAAAACCTTTCAATCCAATAAGCTAGTTCAAAGATTCTCAAAGTCATTTTCGGTTAAGGATCGTTGATTGACGACCCACGATTACTCTAGTCCAAAGATTTTCAAATAACGTTTGGTTGAATTGGAAATGAATGTTTTAAGTGCACCGGCCGTGTGACAAGTATGAACGATTTCCCTTGAGCGAATTAGCACCACTCGATCTAACTACTGTGTTCTCTTCTCTCTCATATTTAAAACAGTTATCTGCTTTTCTATTTTCTAGTTATTAGTAGTTCATAACTCAACAATTCAAACAGCTTACTCAAGTGACTATTTGCTTTCAATTGCTTGGTAGCTTAATTGTTTCCTTAGCGAACGACTCTGTGGCTAGCTTTGTTTATTCTACAACAATCGCCATACTTGTTTCCAAGTATCAATTTGAGCACATCAGTTCCCGAAGATGCTCGTTTTCCTCCCGTAGTGCTCTATCTTGCCGCTCCATATCTGTTGTTAGCCGTGCAACATGTTCTGAAACCTGTGACTGCACCAACTCCGAGACCTGCTCCTGTTTGAAAACCTGATGTCTAGATTGCTGGGATGTTGAGTAGGTAGGAGTAGTCACCACAGGGCCGAAACTCCCCAATCCATATACTCGGCCTTTATTGTCCATTGGGTTGCCGGCTAAGAAGATGTTGTTTTGTTGTTCAATTGTCGCCTCACCCGCTTCGTCACGCTTTCTCGATCCGAGCCTCCACCTCAAATTTCCGAAACCGTAAAATGCAGATATCACGAGTTACAGTTTTTTCATAATAACTTGTACTACACAAATATGAACTTTAACCCAAATTAACGTACCGCAATAGCCTCGGACTTGCTGTCAACCCATATGTCGTTCTTCAGCTTGGCTCTTTTAAAGTACTCAAAGGCGGTATAATTCTCCCCTGAAGACACCTGAAGAACATATATATGCAAACATTTAGGTAGGAACTCATTAAAGATATAGAAATGAAACACAAAACACATGTACGAATAAACTAACAAATTAGATGTACACTTACCGATTTCACGTGATGCGTAAGAACAGCTTGCGACCCATAGTAGTGAATGGCCACCCCTTTACCTCGTGACTACCACCGGTTCTCTCTATTCTGGTCCGCAATCTGCTAGCCATTAAGACGAGTCCAGTAGGCCTCCCAAAGCGCCTACTCCTCCTCATCACACCATGCAGGCCTTTTGTTTTGTCGCCACATCTTTTTAATAGTGCAAACCATATCCTTGTATCGGGCTGACCCCAGTGACTCGAAACAAGGCCATATCAGGTGGAGCAACTTGTTGGGAATGAAGTACTTTTTCTACATTCCCAATTTCAGACAACATTCAAATTACATAACGTAAACCGAGACATCAATTTAATAAGATAACACAACATAACATATTCAATGGTGACTAACATATCACCCAAGTTTAGCGGCTAATATACCACTCACATATAGTGGCTAACATACCACTCACATTGTCCTAAAATTTACTAACACAGTGGTGACTAACATATCACCCAAGTTTAGCGGCTAACATACCACTCACATATAGTGGCTAACATACCACTCACATTGTCCTAAAATTTACTAACACAGTGGTGACTAACATATCACCCAAGTTCAGTGGCTAACATATCACTCACATATAGTGGCTAACATACCACTCACATTAAAACAACGATTATAACAACAAATAAAGGAATGTCAGATTTAAACTTACCCGCAACCCATCAAAGTACTCGCCTCTCATCCGGTCCGAGATGCGACCACTTCTCGCCTCTTCCCGGGGCTCCTCTGTTCAAAGATGTCACCGAGTTTAGCGGCTGCATCTGAAGGCCATAACCTATTATCAATGTATAAGATACAAGAAACAAATATTAACTAGTATAGTACAACAATGATGTGACTAAAATATCTTAAGGTATGTTCTATATATACAAAGGAATGCATAATACTAATTGTCTCTACCCAGTGGGAACAACAAAGGCATCCCTTTCCAATGATCCCCGACCTCAAGCTCGGTGTAGGGACAATCACATCCTCAGAAGTTCGAAGATCGGATTCGAGCCCCTGCTCGAACCAAGTTCGGGGTCTCAAGAACCGTAGACCGGCTGCTCTGACTACCCTGCTCCTCTGAGTCTGACCCCCCTCCTTGACTACCCCCCGACTGGCTGCATGGGGGAGGACAGTATGTGGGTCGCCTATGTCGCGGCATCTGCAAAAACATGCAACAAATATAGGATAAATGTGTTAGTATACAACTACATACATTTTGAAAATCATTTAAATTACAAATACTTGGTATTATCAACAACTAACTAGTTATATACATAATCTACCCTTCTCACATACCTGTGGCATCCTCGCCTAAGTCTACATCGGTCCTCGCAGATCTATCAACTCATCACGAGCCTCATGTGAGTTTTTGCTTGTTCATCGACAACCTCTTCTTGGTACGAGTTGGTAATTGAGTCGTCTTTCTCAACGTACTCCATTTTGCAGCGAGCACCTATAGGTATCGCAGCTAACCAGTCATCTTCTTAATTGGTACGAATTACCAATTTATATTCCCATCGAATGATACGAATTACCAATTTTTTTATACGAATTACCAATTTTTATACGAATTATCAATTTATGTATTATATTCGCATTATAATTACCAATTTTTTATACGAATTATAAATTATAAATTACATGAATTTTACGAATTATACGAGCCAATTATACTACAACCACCAAAATCACTAAATCTAAATGGTCTCCAAATACTCAACCAAATCCTACAAACATCAATATACTACAACCACTAATCCTAATACATATACGAAAACATCAAACTAAATACCGTACATACTTACAAACATCATACTAACAAATCAATTTCACAATAAATCAATCAATTGCACAACCTCAAGCTTAACCCACTACTTAATATAAGCTATATTAGCTAGTAGATGAGTTTAAAAACATACAATTGATTGAAATTAGCAAAAATCCCAAATTTAGAAAAGTAAGGGTTTTAGACTAATACCTTTAATTACGGGGAAAATAGCCGAAGACGGATGAAATTGCCCCCGAGTTCCTTGTTGAACGAGCTTCGAAAAGACTCCAAGATTGGCCGGAATGGTGGAGTTTTGGTCGGACTTCACAAATGGCAAAAATGGAGCTTCGGAGAAGAAGAAAAGAGAAACAGAGAAGAAATGGGGAAGAAGGGCTACTGCCCGTATTTCAGTCTGTTTTAGCGACGGATAACTATCCGGCGCTGGATTTTTTTTTTTTTTTTTTACTTTTAACGACGGATAATCTATCCGTCGTTAATTTTCTATTTTCCTTTTTTTCTAAAGTCAACAAAGACTTAACGACGGATAGTCTATCCGTCGCTAAATAGCGACGATAGAAATATCCGTTGCTATTTCACGACAGATAGTTATCCGTCGCCCCTTTCCGTCGCTAATTTAAAGAAT
This sequence comes from Plantago major, assembly GCA_026545765.1. NCBI lineage: Eukaryota > Viridiplantae > Streptophyta > Magnoliopsida > Lamiales > Plantaginaceae > Plantago > Plantago major. Next base: position 44,375 of record JAIFAC010000251.1, on the reverse strand, counting down.
TCTTGTAGTGTCGAAGTGGCATATATGAATATGGTTCCCATCCCTTCACGAAATGGTGTTTGGCTCAACCGGATAGACACAGCCCTTGGCAACCAATAGGTTGCGGGTTCTACACCCAACAGTCACAATGTTTGGAACAATTGTAACATTTCATTCCACTACCTTTTGAGGTGTTCCATGACGTACCAACTTCAAATCTCTTCTTCCACACCTTTTTATCCATATACTTACATTTAATTGTCAGAATTTATCGCAACTTCATTGTGAATACCTTCGTATTCATAATTATAAGCGGTCTATTTGTGCATTAATTTCTCATTCATCTTCGATCTGAATTGAGTAATTAAAGACACTAAACACACTTTAATTAAAAATTCCAACAATTCCCCACATGAATGAAAATTCATGCACACGCGTAGTTCACACACTTCAGTTTTCCAGCGGAAAATCATATTGCATCGGGATCGATTGTCATTGACATTGAATCGTCCCTAATAGAATACCATCGGATTTACTTGCCACCTGGTGGATGTGGTGCCTTGAACCGGTCGGCGTTTTGTGTAAACCAAGACAATGATATCAACACAATAATTCTCCTTATTGCCTCATTCCTTTGTCTAGCTCGTCCATTAAAGGCCTTGGACTCCTCGATAGGTGACCTCGCTCTAAGAGCATTCTCGCCAATGTTCATAGTAAGCTGAAGAGATTAAGAATCGTCTTCAGAGATCATTAAGAGTTAAGTGACTCATCCTCCGCCCGGACTGCAGGAGCACTTAATGTCTTTCACGAGAATGGCGCAAATGGAGTATAACTCCTAAGTGCTTTTACCTCGAAGTACAAAACTTCACGAGGCACGTACTGGTCCTTTACAGCTTAGTTGTCCCATTGAACCAAATTCTTGGGATCTCCAACAAGATGGTTAGGTTGCCACCAGAATTCCTTAAAGAGTGGGTCTTAAGCCCATTCCCCTAGACAAACAGATTACTTGATCGTTTAGGTGTAGCTTTTGTTTAGCGGATCCGCATGTTATCCTTTGATTTCACATAATCGATAGTGATAACCCACTCATAGATCAACTGCCGAATGGTCTTATGTCTATGACGCAGAGTATAGACTAACCATATGACATGTTGTGCTTTGACATATGCTCATGTGATTGTGTACATCAACCCACATTTTACTTCCACTATGCTTCACTAACAATCTATGGTTTCTCCATGCCGGCCTGAGACAACTCATATGTTATGATAGCGGTAAGGAAGTACTTCTTTGAGCCATCATGCTCATGCACTCAACATGTACCTTATGCATAAGGATATGCATCTCCATGACTTGAAACTTCACATTTTATAAGTCAATAATTTCTTTATTGTCTCCAACTATAGTGAATTCTTTTCAACCAGGTTTCACCTTCAGTAAACCACAAACATTTCAGTTTACACACAAGAAATTAACTCGATTTCATGCCATTACAATGGTCTTAATTGAAATCATCATTCTTTGAACACGTAGTTCGATCGATTAATTCTATGCCGGTAACACGGTCTCATTCGGAAATAATCGCAATTTGGACCTACAATCCAACCAATGTTCTTCAAGAAAATTTTCTCAATATTTTCTCCACCTCGAAACAACCACGAGGGAACATTCACAAGTATTCATACTTGCACGACTTTGTATTGGATACACCATGCTCTTGCGCTAAGAATAACCGGATTTAGGGACGGATAAAATCCCGTCCCTACCTTAGGGACGAATCAGTGGATTTAGGGACGGACTAGGGATGGATAGGCCTGTCCGTCCCTAAATAAGAACGGATTAGGGTATCCGTCTCGCTTTTAGGGACGGATATTTTATCCGTGATAGCTATCCGCCCCTAGAATCAAGATATAGAAAGAAAAGCGGCATTCTTCCCATTTGCTCACCGCTTTTCTTTCTTCCTCCTCTCTCAAATTCACCACTTGTTATTTCCGCCAAATCTCGACGATTCCGCCAATCTTATACTGCTTTTGAAGCTCGTGGGACAAGGAGCTGGGTTGTGCATCAATTTCAACTTTCATCCGCTATTTTCTCCAGAATTGAAGGTATTTTGGTTAAAACCCTTACTTTTTAAAATTTGGGGATTTTGTTAATTTCGACTAGTTTGATCAATTGTATGTTTATAGGAAGTATGTAGTAGATAATTTAGCTTATATGACGTATTGGATTAGCTTTGAGATATGCAATTGATATATTTATTGTGAAATTGGATTGCTAGTATGATGTTAGTATGATTGTAAGTATGTTGGGTATTTACTTAGCTATTTTATTTTCGTATACGTACAAGGATTATGAAGATTTAATTGTGTGTTTGGAGACAATTTGGTGATTTTGGTGATTTTAATATAATTTTGGAGTATTAACATAAAAATAATTACTAATATTTTCATCTACAATTTGTAATGTTAATAGATATATGGAAGTTTAACTACTAGAAAATTGAATTGTAATCGTAAAATGCATGTAATTCATTACCAGTTGTTAACGTATCCTAATTAAAAATGTAATTGTAATTGTAATGAAACTAAATACGTAATGGTATACATATTATAAATCTAATAAATTGAGACGCAGGTTAATTGTTGAATTATGAATCCCGATCGTTCATGGATCTACCGTCGCACTGTTAATGGCAGAATTGAATCTAGTTTTGTGGAAGGGGTTGAAGCCTTCATTGCTTTTGCACTTACACAGACTACTTGTTTGAGTCGGGGGATAATGAAGTGCCCTTGCAATGCGAACAAATGTAGGAATAGGCAAGTTTTGCCTCCTAGAACGGTAGTCGAGCACTTGAAATGTAAGTGGTTCATAGCTGAGTATGAGGTATGGTGTTATCATGGTGACGACGGGCTCGCTCCAGAGTAGAGTACGTTCAGAATGACGACTCAATTACCAACTCGTACCAAGAAGAGGTTGTGGATGAAACAGCGAGAAATGTTGTATATGCTCCTGATTAGTACATTGAGCTGCACGAACACCAATATGTAGACTTAACCACGGGCGAGGAGGACGAGGGTATGTGTATACTGGTGGTTCTTGATTAACTCAACTTTTTAGTCTTCTTAACGTGTTAAATGTATATGTTTTACATGCATGCCAATTCATCTCATCTTTCTTACTAAAACTTGTTATATATGCTTTATTACGTGTCTATTGTATATGTTTTACCTGCCAATTCATCTCGTCTTTCTTACTAACACTTGTTGTATGCTTTTGCAGATGCCGCGGCAAAAGAGGTCCACATACCGTCCTCCGGTGTCTAGTGCTACTAGTGGTGGTCCCGGCACGGCAAAGGATGTGGTAGTCTTCTGGGCATGCATGACATTAAGGTGAGCAACAACACAGTGTTTCGAGACTCCCACCGGCTCAGTGTGGGGACGCCACCCATGTTTGGTGACTTATCCTCCGATGGTGTCCCTACACCGCTCGACACCGTGCTACTTGGAATGGGAAGTTTGTTGTTCTTAACGGAAGAAGTAAGTATTATGCATTTGTAGAACATAACTTCAAATAATTAGTAAATGTTACATGAATTTACTAAGAATGTTTGGTTCATGTCTGTCTCATTTATAACAGGCTTTGGCCACAGGGTGCTAGCAAAAATCTTAGTAAGATTATAAGGCTCAGGAGGGAGAAGCCGGGTGAAGGAGGCGAGAAGTGGTCTACGGTCCCGGACCGGATGAAGCACCATTACTTTGATGAGATGCGGGTAAGCTTAAATGTTACAATGCTTATCCCGTGGTATGTTAGCCACTGTACTTGGGTGATATGTTAGTCACCAATACTGAACTTGTTGTGCTGATTTCGTGGTATATTAGCCATCAGATTGGGTGATATGTTAGTCACCATTGTGTTAGTAAATTTTAGGACAATTTGAGTGGTATGTTAGCCGCTGTACTTGGGTGATATATTAGTGGATGTTCTTTGACTTGTTGTGCTGATTGAGTGGTATGTTAGCCACTGTACTTGGGTGATATGTTAGTCGCCATTACTGAACTTGTTGTGCTGATTTCATGGTATGTTAGCCACTGTACTTGGGTGATATGTTAGTCACCATTGTGTTAGTAAATTTTAGGACAATTTGAGTGGTATGTTAGCCACGATTGGATGATATATTAGTCAACGTTTTTAACTTGTTGCCGATTGAGTGGTATGTTAGCCAGTGATTGGGTGATATGTTAGTCACCATTATCGAACTTGTTGCCGATTTCGTGGTATGTTAGCCAACGATTTGTGTTTATCTTTAAATTCCTACTTTCATTAACCTATTTGGGATTTCTACTTCTTATGAAAATGTTGTAGAAGTACTACCTCATTCTCAATGCCCTGATTCCCCAACTGTGGCCTGTTTTCGAGACTGTTGGATCAGAGTGCTATAAGAGGATGGTTAGCAACATGAAAACCGCTGGGGTAAAGCCGCAGTTCATGGGGATGATGAGTGGGCACTTTGGCAGGAGTACTGGAGGGATCCCTTTGTCAGGGACACGGCGGCGAAGAACAGAGCGAATCGGCCGATCGACCGAAATGAGATGGTACGGCATCTGCATATCATTATGGGTCGTTGTTACTGCATCGCCATATCGGTTAGTATATATGTTATTTATGACTTGGAATATGATTTGTACATATGTATTTTGCTTTCATTTCTAACAACTTACTACTTGTTTGCATGTTCTTCAGCTCCATGCCGGGGAAAAATGAAGAATGGCAAAAATGAAGAATGGCATCCTAGGGTACGAGCTAATTGGGGTAATGCTTTTGTTAAGGTTCACATTTGCATTTGTGTATATTATATATCGAGCGTATCTTCCTAAAACTGTATCTCATTTCGTATGCACTACACTATTACAGACTGAGGTGGAGCGGATCATGGAGGAGAGGATGATCGACGGTCATGAGCTCACAATTCGAGAGCAAGACCAGATATTCTTCCAAGTTAACCCGATGGACGCTAAGGGTCGAGTGTATGGGATCGGCAGTTTGGGCCCTACATTGACGGGTGGTAGCTTCTCCGTGTCTCAGGCATCCTCATCACGTGGAAATTTCTACACACAAGAGCAGGTGAATGAGCTAATGAATCCTCTCAAGCAAACGATCGATCAACTGCTAGAGAATCAAGATCGTATCACTCGTCGGATGGATGAGATGGCACAGTAAATGTTCGGTGCGAACCAACAACCACCGCCTCCTCCCGGTTCTTAGATGCTCATGTACTTATGTTGTTCTAGCTACATAATTTCACACTATCTCATCTTGTTCGGATATTTAGTCTTCTATTCGGATTTTAGTCTTCTGTTCGGATATTTTATCGAATCTCTATTTTAATTAATGCAATTTTATCACTTTCGGGTATATTATCTACGACTATATTGAGTGTAAAACAGGTGAAATGTGAAAAACAGGAAAAAATTAAAAAAAAATTAAAAAAATGCAGTTTCTAAATATCCGTCCCTATTTGGTTAGAGACGCCCGTTTTAAGGACTGGCGTCTCTATCCGTCCCTAACGGATTAGGGACGAATCGGGGGGGGGTTTAGGGACGGATAAATCCGTCCCTAAACCCAAATTTTTTTGTAGTGCAAATGTTGAAAGTATTCCTTAAGAATTTCCCTCCTTCCCACATTTATAGAACTCTAAACCATTATATATTTAACGTGGTCTTAGCTTTCATGCCGAGAAACTAAATTTCCGCATTATGAGATCCACTTAAATAACACTTGAATTCTAACAAGATTCAAAGATCAACAGTTTCATGTGCATTCAAAACCGCCCCACATGAGAGATGATTCTTTAAATCTCAACTAGAGAGCGCAAAGCTCCCCTCACCACATGAACGGAGATTCAAGACTATACACATTTAACATTGTCCTTTCCATATGCCTGGAAATAGAATTTCCGCATAACAAGATTCACTTAAATGATACTTAATTCCGATAAGCATGGACCGAAGGTCTCATTCACATTTCTTCCACTCCCATGCACTTCATGCATAACAAGTACACATGCATTGAATATTCCAACATACTAAATCATCACACAATATTACATAAATGAAATGTAACAAACTCAACATACAGACAAACTTGACCTCAAATAGTCTGTACACTTTTGTATAATTGCAAATAGATGATCAAAAGCAAATAATGCAACTTCACAATGCAACAATATGAGAATAAATAATTGTCTTTAACTCTCTCAACACTACAAGAAAATCCGGAAAATCCGACGTTATGGGGCGACGGATTTTATCCGTCGCCCCATAACGACGGATCGCTAATTGGGGCGACGGATTCTATCCGTCGCCCCAATCGGCGACGGATAATAGTTATCATTCGCTTATTAGCGACGGATAACTTACCCGTCGCTAAATTGGGCGACGGATAATAATTATCTGTCGCCCAAGTTTGACTTAAAAAAAAAAAAAAGGAAATTATTAACGACGGATAATTTTATCCGTCGTTAATATTTTAATTAAAAAAAAAAAAACAAACTGGGCGACGGATAGATTATCCGTCGCTATGGGGCGACGGATACCTATCCGTCACCCACTGGGCCGACGGATCGGCCAACTGGGCCGACGGATACGTGTCCGTTGGCCGCTTTTCATATGTTCTATTGAGAGCGTAATCTCTCATTTTCTTCATCTTCTTCATTCTTCCATCCTCATTTTCTTCTTCTCCTAAATCCGTTTTCCGGCCAATCATCCGTTATTCCGGCCAATCTTGGTGCCTAATCGAAGCCCGTGTGACAAGGAGTTTGATTCTTCGATCAATTTCATATTTCTACCGATTAATCAAGGTATTTTGGCTAAAACCCTAGTTTTTAAAAATTTGGGAATTTTGTTTATTTTGATTAATTTGAGCAATTATATGTATATATTATAAGTATGTAGTAGTTAGTTTAGTTAATTTCATCAATTATATGTAATTTGTTCAATTATATATATATATATATATATATATATATATATATATATATATATATATATATATATATATATATATATATATATATATATGCATATATAATTTGATAGTTAATTTAGTTAATGATATGTATATATGATAGGTATGATATGAATGTATGTAGTATGTTAAGTTTGGTATGTATGAATGTATGTAGTTAGTTTGATTTGTGTGTTAAGTATATATAGTTAGTTTAGTTAATTTGATATGTTTGTTAAGTATAGAAGTATGTAGTTTTGATCGATAAATTTGTATGTTAAGTAATGTAATTTGATACTTAATATATGTAGTAATTCAATATGTATAGAGTAATTAGTTAATTTGATATGTAGTTATAATATATGTACTAAGAGGTTGAAATGGTTAAAATTTATGCCCAATTTTGTAACATATCGAACACTTAATTAATAATTAATTTATTAGGAACATATAATAATTAACAATTAACCTCCACAATCTTCTTATCCGAATTGGAATCGATCTAATAAATTAAATACGATCTAATCAATTGGAACGGTCGTTAAAAATAAAGTATATAATGAATTCGACTGCTCATGGATGTAATGATCGCACGTAAATGGCGTAGTTTCTAGGAGTTTTGTAGAAGGGGTTAAACGTTTCATCTCGCTTGCCATGGGACGCTCGTGCAAATTGGGGTTGATAAAGTGTCCTTGCACATTGGAAACCTGCAGAAACAAGCAATTTATGATGCCTACAGCAGTATTCGAGCACTTGCGACGTTACGGATTCATGCCTGAGTATCATGTATGGATTCATCACGGTGAGGAAGCACCGTCCATGGCATACCTCCAATGGAGGGAGAGGCGAGGTTGGGCGCCTATCGAAAGTGCCTTTCTACTTGCGAACATGTGTATGGTGTATTAGAGGAGGATGTAGATCTTGGAATGCAAGTTGTGGTAGGGAGCGCCACAAGTGATGAGGAGGATCGCATGAGAATGAGGAGTTTCATCCGCTTTGTCTCAAGCTTGTATAACTAGTAATCATTAGTTGATATATATATGAAACCAAACATTATGGTAAAATTGAAGCTGATGTAACTTATATAATGTAATGCCGTAACAATTGACTGGATCTAATATAACTTATATTACGTAGCAATTGATTGAATTATTGTGAAAATGATTTATTATCGTAAATGAAAGACCTCGATCTAATGAATTCAAACGTCGTTATTATCTAATTATTCAATGAATACCGATCGCTCATGGATATATTGTCGCATTTCAATGGCGTAGTTCAATGGAGTTCTCCGAAAGGGTCAAGGTTTCATTGCATTTGCAATGTCAAATCCGGCCAGGTAAAGGATGAGTTGATAAAGTGCCCTTGTGCAATGAAACAAAGGTAAACAAGCAATACGTGGCTCCTAAAGCGTAGTCCAAAGACTTGAGGAAAAATGGATTCTCGCCGGTATCGTGTATGGAATCATCATGGTGAGGAAGCAAAGACCGGCCCAATACATATGACCAATACATAGCGTGGAAGGAAGAGAAAATGAACAAGTCGGGGAACAAAGTACATCAAGGCGATGCTATTCGAGCTCGAGTCGAACAAATGGTGTATGATGTCAGCAGGGCGAGTTCAGGACACAACTAACATCAAACCGAGGTGGAGGTGGAGGAACCACCAATCCCGAGGATTAGTTGTTCTTCGACTTGTTAGAATCATCAAGGAAGCCGGTTTATCCGGTGTAAGCTCACCGAGTTGTCTTTGTTGCCTCGGCTAACGAGTTGTAAGGCTAACGCCAAAGAATCAAACGAGCTTCAATGAATGGGTTGACGTAATGTCGGACCTTTGTCCTCAAGAAAACCTAGTTCCCACCAACTTTACCAAGCCAAGAAAAGATGCGGGTTTAGGGCTGTGGTAACCATAGATTGTCCAAAATGTGCATGATATATCGAGGAGGATGCAGATCTAATAGATGCAAGTTCTGTGTTAAGGAACGGTACAAGCACTACAAGGAGGGGGCTGCAAAGAAACGACAGAAGAAAAATCTCCCACATAAGAAAATGTGGTACTTCCCTCTAGCACCTCATTTGAAAAGATTGTATGCTTCAAGTGCTTCATGGAAAAATGCGGTGGCACAAAGAGCTTAATAATCTTGGATAATGCGTAAGATGGTAGAATGGACCATCCAGCAGACTCACCCGCATGGAAATCGCTTGACAAGACATATCCAGAGTTTGCAAACCAATCTAGAAATGTACGATTGGGACTTTGTACGGATGGTTTTAACCTGCTCGGAGTGAACGAAATACTTTTGTTGGCCGCTTATGCTCACACTGCATAATCCGCCTTCTGGAGTGCATGAAGGAGCCATTCATGTTTCGATTGCGCTGGTGCTCGGGCGAAAGATCTTGGACCGACATCGATGTTTTCGCAACCCCTAATCAAGGAGCCGATCGAGTTGTGGATGGTATCCTCAAGATATGATGTGTCGACAAAAAGAACTTCACCTTGAGAGCACTTTCTTGACTGTGAGTGACTTCCCTGCATCTATGCTATCTCGAAGGAAAATCGCAGGAAATATGCATGTCCACATTGCTTAGAGGATACGTATGCATTTAGATCAAGGGTAGTGGAAAATTTTGTTGGTTTGATTGTCATCGTAGGCTGCTAGAAAGTGACCATCCGTTCAGGAAGAACAAGGATCAATTCTTGAAAAATAAAGTAGTCAACAAAAAAGCCCCGACAAGACTTACTGGTGCACAAGATTGATAGGTTTGGTCTTATGAAGGTCACTGAACTTGGGTGGATGAAGCATAACGAGAAAATTGGTAAAACATGTGGTTGGAGGAAGAGAAGCATCTTCTGGGACTCGCTTTATCGAGCGCCTTTCTTATCCGTCACAACTTAGATTTCATGCACATTGAGAATAACGTGTTCGAGAACTTATTCAATACACTTTGCAACATTGAGGGAAAAATAAAGGACCATGCGAAGTCTAGATCCGAGTTGTCCACATGGTGTAAAAGGCCTGAGTTGACAAAGAAGGATGACAGAGGATACAATAGAGGAACTACTTGACTCTAAAATTCCTACAGAATTTCCAGATTGGTTCCGAGCGTATGTCCGGAATCCAATTAACAATGTCACATGCATATACTTAAAGGCTATCGCAGAAGGGCCATTCAAAATGGTCTACACATTCCCAGGTTATATAGTCAATGGCCTTAGGTTCCACACGACTGAATGTAACACGGCCATGGCGACAAGCAACTCCGGGGTGTGTGTTAAGGGTGCAGAAGATTATGGAGACGCTACTTTGTTTGATTTCCACGACAAGCTAAAACGAATTGTGAGGATTGAATATTCTGGCTTGCCATTGAAACGAACCTTCTTGTTTGATGTTGATGGTATGATCCTAATCCAGGAGGTACGAGGAAGAACGAGCAGTATGAAATGGTTGATGTGAACCAAACGAAGAGGTACCGAACCAAGTATGAACCATTTATTCTGGCGACTCAAGCACGACAAGTGGTGTTTCTTGAATATCCAAGCAGGAAACGCGATAAGGGGGAATGGTTAGCTGCGGTACCTATTCGTGCTCGCTCGAAAGTGGAGTACATTGAGAAAGACGACTCAATTACCAACTCGTACCAACAAGAGGATGTCGATAAACAAGCAGAAGATCACATAGAAGCAGATGATGAGTTGTTTGATCTGCATGAGGACCAATATGTAGACTTAGAGGACGGCGATAATGGTATATTATTACATGTGTTATTATAATCTGTTCTGTATTATAACTCGTACTAACACATTTTATTGTATTTATTACATGTTTTTGCAGATGTCATGACAGAGGTCAGCCCACCTATCGCCCCCACCACGCAGCCGGCCGCAGGATAGTAGTGGTGGGTCGAGATGTGGTCGCATTTTGTGGAGAGTCGATGGTCGTGGCAGCAGTCTCGATTCCCGAGACCCCGGGCAGAGAGAGAGCAGACGTGGCTCTACCAACAAGACACATGTCGGAGGACTACCACGACGATTGTCCCTACTCAGTTCGATCCAAACCATCCCAACACGTGACGGCTTGCCGTTGATTTTCCCCGCTTGGTCCCGCCAAGTAAGTATTATACATTCTTCTTAAATATGTAAAACATAACTTATAATGATAGTTAACAAGTATAAATTGTTGTACTAAAGTAATATATATTCGCTTTTGTATCTTATACATCGACAATGCCTTATGGCCCTGGAGGTATAACAAACTAGGTGACATCTTCCGAGGTGAGAGAGCCACCAAGGTGGTGGTGAGTGTTGGAGCCACATCTCGAGCGCATGAGGGCCGAGTACTTCAATGAGCCGAGGTGTTAAAATATGGCATTCCTTCGCTTGTAATTATAATCGCTTTAATATGAGTGGTATGTTAGCTCGTATGTGAGTGGTATGTTAGCCACTTTATTTGGGTGATATGTTAGTCACCATTGTGTTAGTAAAATTTAGGACAATGTGAGTGGTATGTTAGCCACTATATGTGAGTGGTATGTTAGCCACTTTGTTTGGGTGATATGTTAGTCACCATATCTCGTATGTTGTTGTATCTTGTTAAACCGATGTAACATGGTGAGGTTATACATGTATCGACTTTGGATGTTGTATGAAATTGGGAGTGTAGAAGGAGTACTTCATTCTCAAAGAGTTGATCCCAGATCCGGCGTGTTTACTTAGACCGTGAGATCCAAACTGCAGGATATGGTATGTTCGTGGAAGGCCATTCGATCGGGTGGCGAAATCCTCCACAGTTGATGCAATGGAGGGCCCTTTGGGATGCTTCGGGCGCCGAATCGATGTCCAGACGCTGTTTACACCAACAAAGTGAATCGGCATCCTACCGACACGGCAGCAGAAGGGCCGCTCACCACCTTGGGAGGCGATCATCACACCGATTATTATCAATCGTAGGTATATATGTGTTTTGCAATCTAGCATTACGTATGTATGAAGTCTCGCCGCCTATTACTTGTAGATGATAAATTGTTGACTAGATCTGCTTTGATTCAGTGGCACGGGGAGGTGACATCCAAGTATGCCATCTTCAAGAAGGCTAAGGTATGGGTATGGACCGAATCGTCGGCCTCATCTATCATGTATGTTTATGTTGCTTAAAGTTCATATTTGTACACTATAAAAAGTTAATTTTTAAAAACAGTTTCTGATCATGATATCTGCTATTTACGATTTCAGGCTGAGGTTGATGCTCAGGTGGCGAGGCAGGAGGACGAGACGAATGATGTGTTGTCAACTGAACAAGTTGACAACATCTTCCTAGAGGTCAACAAACCGGACAAGAAAGGACTAATATATGGACTCGGGAGCCTCGGTTTGAGCCTGGCTAGTCCGGGGTGCTCCTCATAATCATCCCAAAGAAATTGCACGCCCTGCTTACACACAGACTGTCTCGAAATGGTGCAACAAGAAGTCCGGAACAAAGGCAACTCTAACTCAAGAGATGCAGCGTGCCGCCCAAGAACAAAGGGAGGAGAACGAGCGCCTTCGGTTACAGATGGAGCAGTTCATGTCCCAGTTCCGCCATCACCCACCTCCGTCTGATAGCTAGTTAGTTATGTATCTGTATGTTCGGATTTCTTTTCATATTTACACTTGTTTGGATAATTTCTCCAGCTCCGGATATTACTTTTTTTATTCAAAATTTATTGAAATATTTTCTGTATTATTCATTTATTATCAAACATTATATTGATTAAATAGGTGAAATACGAAAAACAGGGATTAATATGAAATAAATAGTGACGGATTCACAAATTTTAATTAGTGACGGAATTTAAAGGATTTGAATTAGTGATGGAATTTCAGATTCCGTCACTAATTCCAATAAAATGTTGGACGACGGATAGAATCTATCTGTCGCTAAATATAACGACGGATAGATTCTATCCGTCGTCCGGTTTAGCGACGGATAGATTCTATCCGTCGCTAAAGGTAACGACGGATAGATATATTTCGATTTAAAAAAAAAAAGTCAAATATATAATCCGTCGCGAATTGGACGACGGATTATCTATCTGTTTACTCAATTCAGCGACGGATTTTTATCCGTCACCTCAGCTTTTTTTTTGTAGTGCAAGTTTCAAGTTAAAGTTACAATAAATTTTCAACACTCACGTACTATCAAAGTTCAACGAGAAACAAATACGTAAAAATAAGGCCACAATGCATCATAAACCACTTCATGATATAAAAATAAAATTCCAACACAAAATTGAAATTATCAAGCCATAGTTATAAAACTTGCCCACGCATACATACCAAACAGGTACCAGCAAAACTAGAGAAAGCAAAAGAAAATAACACACCCATAATATATAAATAATAACCATCATTACAATCACTCTTGTCCAAGTTGGTAAAAAGGCGAGCATGCACCAATTTTCAAGAGTTAATAGATGCTAGATTGCAGGGATACAATATTAGACCGTTAAACAGGAAATACCAGGTAACTAAACCAAATTTAATTTCCCATAATTAAATGCAAACAAACTGATAAACAAGTACATAATCATGCACAATTATTCAATTCAGTAATTGCATCACTCAACAAATTGGTAACAGTAAAACAAAACATATTACCCGGTTTTACATGATGCACAAAGATGTCAGGATTTCTACGCGAGATGCACGAGCAACACATCAAGATCTACACCATCACTTGGAGCCATCGAGACCAACTGCACTGTCCGTCCACAGTTTGAATGGTTCCGCACCAACTTCTATTTCCACCATCTTAGAACACTCCACCAAACCAAATAAAATCTTAACTTGTTGGGTAAATTTCATATATAATCATGGGTAGGTAGTGTATCGAAAAGGATATCAAAACATTAACACAAAAAACAAAACAATATTTATACCACTGAGCAAAGGGTTAGCCCTCGGTCCTTAAGACTTTATTTGTCCCGCTCTAGTGCTCACGGTTTACGTAACAAACAGTCTCCCAAGATAGAATATCAGTGATGAATTAGAATTCTAACACTTGAACTCTAACTCCGGCGAATTAGTACAATAATTGATTAATTGAAGAACATCCAACACCCGCCAAGTATTAAAATAGCAACTCTATTTTATACTTCTTTATCCTTCGATACGGTTAGAAAATCTCATGGAAATTCGTATTCAACGTCCTCCAAACATAGCAAGTTACTTAGGACTTGAAATCCGTAAAGGATAAACTATCTTGGGATCCCTCCACCATTCTCCTAAAAGAGAATCTGGAAATGGATGATTTTAGATGGATGAATTTTATTTCTGATCATTAAAACGAAGTAAGGGAGACCTATATATAGATATCCAAAAGTCATGTGGAAGAGATGCAATTGTTCACCAAGAATTGTCAGGGGTCGAAGTGACATATACGAACCGGGAGACTTCCCAGATGGTCACACATTCTTTCCCACGCATGTTGTCCTCACTCGTGCGTGAACCGGGAGACATCTCAGTTGGTCACCATCCTAAGATTTCTCCAAAGCAATCACGCTTAACTCTGGAGTTCTTATTGATTGATTCCCGGAAATAAAGGTACACATTGTTGGTTGAATTATGGCAACGGTCATGAATCTTAAAATGTATGTATTGTTTCAGTTTGAATTTCATATTCGTATATGATACTCTGTTACGTTTGAAATAAAATAAAATAAATTAGCTAAAATTTGATTGAACAAAATAAAAAATTGAAGAAACAGTCCAAACAGACTACTTTTGGGGTTGATAGTCGCTCAATTCACGAATCTACCGCCAGAACAAACTGGCAATTTCAACCCTCCAGAGCTCGTCCGAGTGCTTATTCATGCTCCGGTGATCGAGCTCCGATCACTGGATCTTCGTTAAGGGTGGGGATTCGAGTTAAAGTTTATTTTTAAGCTGCTCGAATCTTTGATTTATTTTTATTTCTTCGATTTCTTTAAAGTTCCTTCGTGTTCCTTCAACATTGTTTGGGTGATGTGAAATTAATTTGAATAAACTCACTTTCATGTTTTTTAAAGTAAAATAGTAATTTTTGTAAGTTAATCGACTATTTTGTAAACTATTATAATAGTGGTATTATTTACAACATGTAAAAAAAGTGTCATCTATATAATACATTAAGCAAAAAAGATTTGTAGCTATTCTAGAGTATCCAACTCAAACAATTATTTGGCAAATCCCTATTTTGTGATTGGTCTAAAAAATTTATAGTTGGCACAAGGAAATGTTCTGATTGGGTGAGAAAAAATAAGGAGCTGACTGTGCTATTTCTTAGCTAACGTATCGAGTCATGATGGTGCCAATTATTACGAATTCCTTAAATCGCATTCTTATTTCACCCTAAAAAACATGCAACAAGTCCATCCCTTCAACAACATCAATCGCTTAATCATTCCAATAGTTCTAATTTGATTATTGTTCGATTTTACCCATTACACATCCAAAGTTATAATAAATAAGATGGTCATCATCTATTCGAATGATTCATCCACTCTGTACGCCTACATCGATTGCGCACATCAATTATCAATTGAGTAACAAATCAAGATTCTTCTCAAATTGAATCTGGTACGGATCGAGGATGCAATCGATTGCCAACGGTGACGACGTATATCGAGAGAGACTGGCCTAGGGTTATCGAAGCCTTCTCATCGCCAAAGTTATATTCATCTATGCAGAAGGTTATAGTCATAGTCTGCCGGTTTAGGCACAATCCAAAATCGATGTTGTACATGTCGGTTTCTACACGATGAATCTGGGCACTCACAATGAAGATCCAGATCCACAATTCCATTTTGCGCCTACGGTAGTGGCTTTGTGCTTCTCTTTATGCTAAATTCTTATTCATTTAGTATTTGACTAAATTTCAATTTCTTGCTTTTTATATGAGAATTGAATCAACAATTGAAAATCTTATGTTTATAGAAGATTTTATTTGCATTTTTCCGTGATGGTGTCAGTCCATTGGTGAATAGGCCTACAATTTCTTTTTCACTGTTTAAAGATTTTCTTATGAACATTCTACATCATTATTTTAAAAGATAATTTGGTTTATTTATAACATATTTGAATTTTATGCAAAATTTTTGATATACTCGGGGTTCCAAGGTTCTTCGTATTTTACTCTTATAATTGATGATGTTAATTCTCAAATTCTTTCTGAAAATTCTTGCAGCGAACCCATGAGTTCTTAGGTTCTATAGTAGTTGTTACTGACTTGCTCTTCATCAGAAGATAGCAGATCTAATGTAAGAATTTGAGAAGGAATAGCATTTTTTTTTTCCTATTTTCACTTGTATGTTTGAAAACTCAATTGTGATACCATTTGAGTAATGCTCCCTATCTCGGCTTTGATTTGGTCTGCAGGTTTTGGTGTAGAACTTCTTTATACCGATGAGCAATCAATTTGCATCGTAGAACAAAGAGTCCAAAGCAACTCGTTATCGATTCATTCTTCCCCGGGCCATTTATTTACGCTTGTTCTCCTTGTGGTTCAAACCCAAGTTCTTTTCCTCTTTAGAAATCTCACAATTTGTATGCAACTCTTTCTGGGAAGTCGTAACTCAAGTCATCAAATTTGATAAGTAGTCAGACGCAGTAAGTAATTGGAAAAAACAACATATGGCCCAATTTTGGTTCCGTAGAGAGGATGTAATTAATTTGTTAAAGGGTTGCCACTAAGCAAGGAATTAACGTATATGGCAAAGGTTCCTACATCAAAGATTTATTTCGACGTTAATGACATTTGTGATTGTTTTCCATGTTTGAAAGATTGTATGTAGATCTTCAATTCTTCATGTCATGGTTGCTCGCGTACAATGTAACAAACAATTTCAAAAAGGATCACTATACTTCATCGAATATGTTTAACTTTTGTGCAACTACATGTTAAACACAACTCCAAAAAATTTCTTTACCATTGACCTCAAGATTCACCATGCAATAAAGTATTCAAATGTACATCTAAACCGCTTTTTCTAAGTTATTGTCCATGGGTGTTTCATGTCCAGAGAAGATTTTTACCGATTTAACCTATTCGTAATTTTGCAAATATTTATACCGATTTTTTAGAAAAATTAAAATAATGTGTGAATAGTTGTAACATGTGACATCCGCTTCGACTCAATTTTACCATCTAGACCTGGACAGTTGGCCTAATGCCATTTAGATGTCACGGAAAGTCGCCAATCAGAATCAAATGCCGGTTACGATTATAGACAAGTTATTAAACGACGTTTATAACCGCAAATCACTAATTTTGAACCGTTTGTATGTCGGTTTTGAACCGTCGATTTATTGTAGACAATGGAATAAAAGTTTGTTAATTTATTTATTACAAATACTCACTTATTAATTACTTGGCCAAATCAATTTACAAAAAAAAAAAAAGGGGGTTTACGTACTTACTAAAAAGTTTAAAGCTTAAAACATTAAACGTTATACTAAATGTGTAACGCCCCAAAGTTTCAAGTCAGGTCCAAAGAGCTTAAATGGATCGAGAACACTAATCATACCAATAGGTGCACCTTTCTTTTCGGGAATCCACCAATAAAAACTTCAGAGTGAAGTGTGCTTGCTATGGAGTAATCTTATGATGGGTGACCAACTGGAAAGTCCATCGCGCACGAGTGATGGCAAAGTGCGCGGGAAAGGGCATGTGTGAGTAACAAAGAATAACCTTGAGAGTCAATGAGTAACGCTACCCCAAAGGGTTGGAGCTCGATTGATTAGTGGTCGGGTCGTTACAAAATGTGTAATACCCTTTTATTATTAAACATACAAGGAAAACTTAGACTTCCGCCCCGCCTGACAACATGACGCCCAAAGGGTCGGAGCTCGATTGATTAGTGGTCGGGTCGTTACAAAATGTGTAATGCCCTTTTATTATTAAACATACAAAGAAAAACTTAGACTTTCGCCCCGCCTGACAACATGCGGTCAATAAACAATTGACATTATTCCATTAAATTTAAAAATACTGAAATTAAAAAATAAATAATTCTAAGAAAATATTAGTATATATTTTAAAAAATGTTAGAGGGTAATTTGGATATTTTGATTAATATTTGTATTTTAAAATTTAAATATTGAAAAGGCGATCAATTGGTGATAGATGATCGTCGTAGAAAAAAAAAATCTAGTGGTGTATAGTCAATCGTCTACACGACTTCGCGCTGCCTGACCGTAGAAGAGCCCGTAAAACATTATTATAACTGTTATTTACTTTCCACCACGGTTAACCGTTTAGGCCCACGATTGACGGTTAGAAAAAAAAATCACCCGTAACATATCTAAATCGTCATCGAGGGTTACGTTTGACCAACCGTAACCGTATCTTCGGTTTGATTTTGATTCGGTTCCGTTTTGTCGGGCCTAAGTACCATCCCCTTATATGATTTTGTGTTTATTTTTATATAAAATGTTCATTTGACAATTTATAAATTCACAAGTATTGTAATATTTTATAATTTTTAATTCAATACTTTTAGTTGTAACAATATTTGTTCGACTTATTGGGAACGTATAGTGTTTCTATTCCCGTCGAAACCCGACGGGTCGTAATAATATATACTTATCAAAGAAGAAAGTCATTGTATTTCAACCATCGTTGATAGCACATACACATCACTATTGAATTATTTAGCTAATAATGCATCAATTGACTCCCAATGTTTTCATCACTGAGGTGTTCTTGCACCCAAAGGATATAGTCGATTAGAACAATCAATATGATATGATACAAATACTCTATAACTTTGTTGAGTGCTTAAATACAAATAAAATAATTAAAATGGATGATGTTGCTAATGGATTGGAATAAGCTTTAAAGCGGGTTAGGGTCCAACTGGAACCAAACCATTTTAAAATAGGACGGGTCGAACCCTCAAATAACGAATGGGTCCTCAATACGTACCCAACCGGTAGTCGTTAATTTTCAACGTGTACGTGTTTAGACAAATGAACACATCCAACCCAAATCAAAACGAAATGTGAAAGTACAGATCACTATTAAACGGAAACAACGGGTGTTTATGAATTCATGCCTTATGGTGAGCTTTCTTTTGGTGGGTGGGGGTGAACATCACCCTATAGAATAATTTTTTCCCCGCTAACATCATTTTTCAGAAATACTATTTTTTCACATTTTTAGTGATTTTTTTTTCTAGGGGTGGGTTAGGTCCCCAATTCCAAAAAAAAATTAATATTTTACTAACCTAACTTTTCACATGCTTCAAAATTTTTTTTTTTGGATTGGGACCCTGACCTATCCACACGACCTCAACCACCCCTATAAAAATTTATTATTTCACTAAAATGATCATACACTTTGTTTCTGGCCAAGTTTTATCGAGTTAGGTCGGATTTGGATTCTGTTTCACTGGTATGCAACGAGTGAGATATACACTGGACGCCATTATTTTGATTGGGTTGTTTTAATGAACTTTTGTTGATGCTATTGATTTACAAATTTCTCACAAGTTGTAAAATTTAAATATTTACAAATTGAAAATGTTATTTTATAATTATTGTAGAATTTCATATAATTAATTATTTTTCACTATACCCCGTCGAGTATCGACGGGTCATAAACTAGTGTGTTTTATAATAAAACGATCACGATTTAACATTTGTAGCTTGCTTAGCTGGGCCCTATCATTTGGGCCCCTCTGATGGTTGTACTCCATTTGCAGTTTGGGCCCTATCATTTGGGCCTGTAGGTTGGATTTGTTTGATTTTTCGATTATATGTGTCGACTGTATTGGGGAATGCCTCTCTGATGGTTGTACTCCTTTGGACTTCAATATATTTTTAATTGCGTAAAAAAAAAAAAAAAGAAAAAAGAAAAGAAAAGAAAAGAAAAGAAGAAGAAGGTATCATGCCTTTTAACATTCGTGTAGGGTAAATCACCTCCCACCCATAGCTACAGTTTGTTCACTCAATTACATTCAGGTGATCACAGGTTGAAGAGGATTTATACATGTTTCGTTGTTTTGTCCAAATAAACTTTTTGGGCCAAGATGTGAAACTTGTAATTGTCACAGATCAATAACTGGGCCGAGCACTATATGGACGGAATGGGCCAGGCTTCAGTACTCTAATAAAATAAATAAATGGAAAACTCTTGTCAAGGGCCAAATTTACATGCAAGTTTACAAAAGGGAAAATTGATGCCAAAGACCCATTTGTGGGTAAAGTTTCAAAAAAAAGCCTCATCAATGAAAACCAATTCAACAAAGAATATTTTACATTTACACACCCCTTGAATGTACTATTATATCCCTGAATTGTTAAAAAATGACCTAATTCTAAAAATTTATCTTATATATTATTTTCCCTTATAATTTTATAATAATTTTTTTATTTTTTATTTTTTCAATTTTAGATTTTGTTCCTTCACATTTTATTTTTTGTTTTTGTAACTTTACGTAAAGTTCAAATGTACAATCAGACTGTATATTTATAGTTTCAATATTCAGTTTTATATATGTTTATTGTATTTTACATTAATAATAATACAGTCGAACTGTATACTAGAGAGTACAATATTCAGTATAACTGAATATGTACAGTTCCATCATACAGTCAAATGTACAGGTAGAGTTCCATTCACTACAAGAATTCCTATGTTTAGCCACGGTAAGTTAGCGACGGATTTTATCCGTCGTCAGCTAGCGACGAATCGCTAGCTCTAGCGACGGATAAAATTCGTCGCTAACTCTAGCGACGGATAGTCGTATCCGTCGCTAGCTTTTCTGAACAAACGAGCAGAATGCTCGTCCCCTCCCCCATTTCTTCTTCTTCCTCCATTCTTCTTCCTTTCTTCCTCCATTTCGCCAAATCGAATCCCATCCAAATCTCAACCATTTCGACCATTCTTGGTATCTATTCGAAGCTCGTGAGAGAAGGAGGTCAATTCTACCATCAATCTCAAATTTCATTCGCTATTTTCTCCGGATTCGAAGGTAAACCTTACTTTTTAAAATTTGGGGATTTTGTTACTTTGGACTAATTTGAGCAATTGCATGTAAATGGAGAGTATGTAGTACTTAGTTTAGTTTATATTAGGTATTGTTTTACATATATTGATTGTCAATTTGGATTTTTAGTAGCTAGTTAATTAACTTTTGAGATGTGCAATTGTTTGAATTGTTAATTAGTATAATGTTAAGTATGTTAAGTATGTAGTAGTTTTGATTTAAGTATGTTACGTATGTAGTAGCTAGTTAATTAACTTTTGAGATGTGCAACTTTTTGATTTGATAAATTTATACATGTACTAGATGATAGATTATGAGAATTTAATGAAGTGTGTTGATACCATTTGGTGATTACATTCGTAAAATGCATGTAATTTATAATTTATAAATTCGTATTAAAGGGTTGAAATGCTTTATTTGTAATGGGAATTTTGGCAAGAAATGGGAATCGAGTTGAAAAAATACGATCTAATCAATTCAGACGTATCAGGTTATATAATCATCCAATGAACACCGATCGTTCATGGATGTACCGTTGCATTTCTAAATGATGAGTTCAATCAATTTTGTAAAAGGGTTGAAGGAAACGATGACACATCCGCTTCAGAATGAGGGTCGATAAAGTGTGTTTCCACATTTGAAACATGCGTAACATAAAGACCTCCATTACATATGATCAATGGAGGAGAGGCGGGGTCCGCTATTGAAATCATAGACGGTTGTTTAACATGTGCATGTTATATCGAGGAGGATGTAGATCCGATGGAATGCTATTTCGTGGTAGACGCGTTCACGGACGAGGAGGGTTCTGCAAGAGGATAATGAGTTTTATCGCTTTTGTCTTTAGCTTGTATAACTAGTAATTAGTAGTCTATATATAAAACCAAACATTATGCTCAAATTGAAGCTAGTATAACTTATATTATGTAAGGTCGTGACGTGTTTTCAAGCTAGGGTTGTGTAATTGATTAAATTATTTTGAAATTGATTTATTATCATAATGTTTGTAAGTATGAGTTTAATTAGCTTAATAAATGATGCACTCGATCTAATCAATTCAAACGTGTCGTGTTATATAATTATTCAATGAATACCGATCGCTCATGGATGTACCAAAGGATAGTTAATGGCGTAGTTTTACCTAGTTTTGTGGAAGGGGTTGATGCCTTCGCTGTTTTCAGACCTACGTACTACTTGTTCGAGTGGGGGATGATGAAGTGCCCTCGCACCCAAAGATAAATGTAGGAATAAGAAATTTTACCTAAACGTAGTGGAACACTTGAAACGTAGCGGTTCAGAGTGAGTATGAGGTATGGACTTTCATGGTGAGACATACAAGTCGCTCATGGATTATGAGAATTTGGGGAAGCGAAAAGAAAGCAGAACCGTGATGGAAGTACTCAAAATACTTCTACATCCGATGCTAATAATGATCATGAACGGATTGAGCAAATGGTATATGATCTTGGGTCCGTAGTTCATGGACACCGTGGAGCCAAGAATCGAGGGGATGGGAGGAGCCTCTGAATCCTGAGGATCAGGTGTTCTTCGACTTGATGGAATCC
The DNA here is from genome assembly GCA_026545765.1 of Plantago major. Lineage (NCBI taxonomy): Eukaryota > Viridiplantae > Streptophyta > Magnoliopsida > Lamiales > Plantaginaceae > Plantago > Plantago major. The sequence continues at coordinate 21,826 of JAIFAC010000251.1, read as the reverse complement.
TCAAAGAAGCCGGTTTATTCGGGGTGTAAGCACACCGAATTGTCATTGTTGGCTCGGCTAATGAGTTGTAAGGCTAATGGCCAGCAATCTGAATCGAACTTCAAGGATTGGGTACAAGTAATGTCGGAGCTTTGTCCAGAACCAAACCTAGTTCCCACCAACTTTTACCAGGCGAAGAAAAAGATGCGAGGGATGGGGTTGCCCATGAAAACCATAGATTGTTGTGAGGATATGTGCATGATTTATTGGGAGGAGGATAAAGATCTACAGAAGTGCAAGTTTTGTGGTAAGGACCGGTACAAGCGTTACAAGGAGGGCGCCTCAAAGAAACGTCAGAAGAAAAATCTCCCACATAAGAAAATGTGGTATTTCCCTCTAGCACCTCGTTTGAAGAGGTTGTACGCTTCAAGTGCTTGTGCTGATAAAATGCAGTGGCACAAGGAGAGAGTAATCTCGGTAGAGGATAGAATGGAGCATCCATCAGACTCACCCGCATGGAAACACTTCGACGAGAGCTATCCGGAGTTTGCAGAGGATCCTAGAAATGTACGATTGGGCCTTTGTACGGATGGTTTTAATCCCTTTGGAAGTGATCGGAAGTACTCTTGTTGGCCAGTTATGCTAACACCAGCATAACCCGCCAAGGTGAGTGCATGACGGAACCGTTCATGTTCGATCGCTGGTGCCCGTCCATATGATCCGTGATGTAAGGTGGATGTGTTCTTGCAGCCCTAATCAAGGAGCTGATCGAGTTGTGGGAAAAAGGTATCCCAAAGATATGATGTGTCAACGAAGAAGAACTTCAACTTGAGAGCAAGACTATCAGGACCGTGAGTGATTTTCCAAATTACTCCATGCTATATGGAAGGAAAACCGGCTTTAATGCTTTTCCACATTGTTCGACGATGAGTGCATTTAGATCAAGGAGAGCGGAAAGGAATGTTGGTTTGATCATCATAGGTTTCTACCAAAGGATCATCCGCTCAGAAGAACAAGGCTCAATTCTCAAGGGTCGAGTAGAAATGAAAGGGCCCCACAAGACTTATCGGGTCTTATGAAAGTAATCAACTTGGGTCGAGAAGCATAACGATAAAATTAGCAAAATTGTGGATGGAAGAAGAGAAACATCTTCCGGGACTTGCCTTATCGAGCACTCTTCTTATCCGTCACAACTCGGATTTCATGCACATAGAGAAGAACGTGTTCAAACCGCTTCAACACGATTTGCAACATTAAAGGGAAAACAAAGGATACCGTTAAATCTAGATCGAGTTGATACATTTTGTAATAGGTCCGAGTCGACAAAGCGGAATGATAAGGGATCGTGGCTCAAGGCAAATACACAATTGACATTGAAGCTAGGAACAAACTGCTTGATCGGGTGAGGGATTGAAGTTCCCCACTGCTATGCATCGAACTTGGGAGGGTGTGTGGATTTGAAGAAGACAAAGATGTATGGGATGAAGAGCCACGATTGCCATGTGTTCATGGAGAGGCTTCTCCCTGTTGCATTTCGAGAACTACTACCTAAGCCTATATGGAGCGCTCTCACCGATCTGAGCTTATTTTTCAAGAATTTATGCTCAAGGGTGCTTGAGGAGGAAGTGTTAGCAAATCTTGAAAGTAACATACCATTGATTCTATGCAAGCTCGAGCGTATCTTTCCATCGAGCTTCTTTGATTCTATAGAGCACTTGCTGGTTCACCTCCCACATGAAGCGAGACTTGCTGGACCGGTTCAGTATTGATGGATGTATCCATTCGAGAGGTGTGTAATGAAGGCATCCATTTACTTAAAATGTTCTTTTTTCCCAAGGAACATTATCTTACCTAAATATATATATACAACTTACAGGTACTTGGGAAAATTGAAGAAGTACGTCAACAACTAAGGTAAGCTTGAGGGGTCGATGGCCAATGCATACGTGAGACAGGAAGCTGCCATCTTCTGCAGCTATTACTTTGGAGACCATGTGCCAACTAAGGCATCTAGGCCGGCTAGAAATGCAGACACGTATGAAGTTCAAGAGGATGATGAAGTTGCACTTTCAATATTTAGGATCTCAGGTAGACCTATGGGAGAAAGGAATATGTAATGGTCGACAAATAAAGAGGTGAAGGCAGCCCACTATTATGTCCTCTCGAACTGTGCTGAAGTTGATAAATTTATGAAGATCTTTGCTAGGTGAGCAGCTTACTTATTATAACACATAAATTTGAACTTCTAACTACTATCTAATCATGTCATCATGTCCACAAATGCTTTCAAAAGCGTTGTCAAGATGGATCCAAATATGGCGTATGACACTTGAAGAACCGTCAAGAGAAGTTGCTAAATTGAATTTCCGATTGGTTCGTGGACTATGTCCGAGATCCCGTAAACCAAGTCACATGTCCTTACTTAGAGTCTTTAGCGAGGGGCCATTCATTCGAGTATCCGTTTTCCATCAGATATAGTAAATGGTCTTAGATTTCACACAATGGATTCTACACGCCCAAGTCTACTAGCAATTGTGTGTGTGAAAGGGCCTGATCAAGATGGAGGTGATGATTTGTATGATTTCTATGGAAAACTTAAACGAAATGTGAGGCTTCAATATGCCGGTGTGCCTCTGCAAAGAACCGTTCTATTTGATGTCGACTGGTATGATCCCAGTCAAAATGGTACGAGGGTGCACGAGCAATATCAAATGGTTGAGATTAACCATAGGAGGTAGCATTAAGCACGTAACCTTTATCTTCGCCTGTGCACGCCAAGTGATGTTCATTGAATATCCAAGCCTAAAACGTGATAAGGCGGACCGTCATGGCGATACACATACAAGCCCGCCCAGAGTCGAGTACGCTCATAAGGACAAATCAACTACCAACTCATACCAAGAAGAGGTTGTCGATGAAACATCGAGAAATCTCAGATGCTCGTGATGAGTACATTGACCTGCACGAAGACGTATATGTAGACTTAACCATTGGTGACGAGGATCAGAGTATGTGTGTATGGTAGATTATATGTATCTTAATTGTTATACGCTTGCTTTTTCCATTACATGCCAATTCATGTCTTAATTTATACTAATACAATTAGTTCGGTTTATCATATGCTTTTTGCGTATGACGCTACCAAAGAAAGTGCAAGCATTTAGATTCCTGTGTCTAGTGGGACCTGTGGTTCACTACATAGTGCATCGAGTAGCCGTGGATCGAAAGCACTACCTCATGTGGGATCGCCAAGGCATGTTGATTGGGACGCTGGTGGTGGTGGTGGTTATGGACTGTGAGACTACCGACGGTGTCCTTATACCGAGATCGCCGATGGTGCCACGGGAGGGAAGTTGGTGTTGTTCCTAATGGCGGAGGAAGTAAGTATTATATATACATTTGTAGAACATAACTTAAGATGAGTGTTTATATATATGTCACATGAATTGTCTAATAAATATATGTATTCTTCTATAATTCATTGATAATCGCAGTTGTGGCCTCAAAGAATCTTCGACGACTTGCATGAGATTTTCAAGCTTAGGAGGGAGTTGCCTGTGGAGGCTAACAAAGGAGCAAACTCAGTTCCCTGAGACGAAGCACTTCAACTTTGATGATCTTAGGGTAATTTTAAATGTTACAATTTGTTGTGGTAAATGTTACAATGCTTTATTTGTTATTCTATCGATTAATGAACTAGTTTACTAATTTGTGTGGTATGTTAGCCACTTACTTGGGTGATATGTTAGTCACCATTGTGTTAGTAAATTCTAGGACAATTTGTGGTATGTTAGCCACTTACTGGGTGATATGTTAGTCACCATTGTGTTATTAAATTCTAGGACAATTTGTGTGGTATGTTAGCCACTTACTTGTGTGATATGTTAGTCACCATTGTGTTAGTAAATTTTAGGACAATTTGTGTGGTATGTTAGCCACTTACTTGGGTGAAATGCACCATTGTTTATCTTGAAATTGTAACCTTGGGGCATTAATTTTTACTTTGAATGGAATTGGTATGTAGAAAAAATACTACATTAATCGGCCTTATTCCCAAGATGTGGCCTATTTTAGAGTTCGGGCTCGATCAGATAGGCATATGGTATCGACATGAAAAATACCGAGAAAAGGAAAGCCGCCACAAGATAGCCATATTGGGGACTAAGAGTGGGCTATGTGGCTAGAATATCGAGACTTACAACCGCCGAGGATCACCTTCAAGAACAAAGTAACCACCGACCGAGCCGCGAGATGGTAAGGGCTCGCCAGCATCACTACGGTCACGAAATGTTGTCACCGACGCGATGCCTGTAAGTATATATATATGTGTGTTCGATTACATAACATGATTTGTACACATGTGTATTGCTTTCATTTATACCAATTTACCACTTGTTTGCATTCCTACCAACTTACTAACTACTTGTTGCAATATATAATGTTCTTTAATGAACGTAACAAACCCAAGACTTGCCTGAGGAAATGAAGAGGGGAAGTCAAGAACGGCATTTGGGTGGACGAAGTCCGAGCTTATCGGTATGTGTATTTGCTAAGTCACAGCTTGTATATCCATGTGTATTATAAATTAAATATGAAATTGTAACTCATTTCAGATACACTTGACTATTACAGAGTGAGGTGGAGCGGATCATCATGAGAGGTCGCTGAGGGTGAGGAGTTGTCCGTGGAAGAACAAGACCGGATCTTTCATAAGTCAACCCACCCACAACAAGGGTCGGGTTTATGGTCTTGGTAGTTCACAGACATCATGGATAAGAGCTTCTCCGTGTCCCAAAGAATCTGTGGACATGGTGGTGTTTACACACAAAAGTGTGTCGAGCATTGATGGTGAATGAAGCGACTCTCCGTAATGAGATTGAAACTCGTGGATGAGCAGTTCAATGAATCGAGGGTCAAGAGCTCGCCCAGATATGAGCTAGAATACCCCTACCGCCTTAGATGTCGTGTTGTTTTGGATACTATGCTACTTTTTACTTTGTCGATATTCGATTTCTATTCGGATATGTAGACTTTATTTCGATAATTTGTTTTGACTTAATCTTTGTTGTTAATTAATGCAATTTCCTTTGAGACATATCACTATTATATTGGTTGAAAAACAGTGAAAATTATAAAATAATTTTAAAAAAATTTAAAAAAAAATGGTTTAGCGACGATAATTATCCGTCGCTAACCACGCATTTAGGCTAGCACGCCTAATTCGTTGTTTATTTACAGATAACTATCCGCCTCTAAAAACCCGGGGTTTTAGACGGATAATTATCTCCCAAATGGCGACGAGGGTCAACGCCTATCCGTCGCCATTTCGTCATGTAATTAGCGACGGATAACACGTCGCTAATTCATTTTAGAGACGCCTCATTAAGACGAGCAGGCTCATCCGTCAAGGCCTTAGCGACGGATCGGCAGGGTTTAGCGACGGATAATTCCGCCGCTAAACTGCTTTTTTGTAGTGATTATACAACAAATTAAAAAAGTTAGATCATCAAGAAGAATTATAAGAAATTAAAGCAAATATAAAACTAAATACTAAAAAGTAAAAAACAAGAAAATCAAGTGGAGAGCGTGGAGGTCTGGTGGTGGGGTGAGGGAAGTCGATCCGTAGGAGGGTGGAGGATCCGGGCTTGTTGTAATTTTCTTCCTCAGATTCGCTTCGTGGCAAATCCATTGCTTGCTTTGTCCCTTGGTAGATCCAATGGTGGTTTTGGGTATGATCCGTGGTGGATAGAGGTGGTGGGTGAGGGAGGTCGATCCGTAAGATGGTGGTGGATCTGGTGGTGTGTGGTGCCGTGAACCTAGAATTTTATTTTGAGGATAAAAGCCCCAATTGTTCCAAAAAGTTGAACCCTTTTCAGTTAAATATGAAGAAGATTTTTTAGTCAACATCAAGCGGACAGCAGAGTCAATTTATCTTACTCATTCAATTTCAATCTGGTGCATACATGTTTGACTTTTTAATTGAAGATGTAAGATCTAAGTTAAGTTAGATACGATTTTCTCCCTTTTAGTTTATCATTTTTTTTCAATTATATAAATTATTTTATTATATGAAAATACGTGTTAAACTGAAATTTTGTGACGGGGATCTGATGTTTCTTCCAAAATTTTCAGATAAATTAATTTGAAAACATGGCTAGACTCTAACTATGGTTAAGGTTAAAATGTTGGAAAAATAAGAAAATAAAAAGAGAATTGGATGAGTTTGACACTTGTCAAATTTTGATGAAGGTGGACTACTGGGGAACCCCCTAGCATCAAAGAACCTGGATCAATCTCCACCACATGGTCTATGAATTAATTGATATACCTAGTCTAGGTAATAATTTTTCCAATGGGCATTATGGTCATTTCACGCGTTTATTCTGAAGGTAAATGACCGAGGTCGTTTTTTGAATTGTTGTTTCGTAAACGTCACCGGCCCGTCAGCCTCCCTTTACAAAAGAGGCCAATAGTAATTTCAAGATATCAAAAAATCCAAGTGTCTTTACAGTTTACACCCCATAACTGGACTTTACTTTATACCCATAAAAAAAATGAATTAACACTTCCAAAAAAGCAATTTTAATATCATTTCACCTCTTAAAAATTTTATTTTGATTTTCCCTTTTAAATTTTATTTTATTTTACAACAAACTTTTTGCACAATTTTTAAGAAGTTTGATTAAAAAAATGGTTTATATAGATAAAGTAATAAGTGTATGGTAAAAAGTAAGAAATATAATTGATAAATTATGAAAGAGATTGATTAAAATATTGGTAATGGGATAGTGGGTTTCCATAAAAGGAAATGAAAATTTTTTAATGGAACAATGAAAATGGAAAAATGAAAAGTTTATAATCGAATGAGGAATCCATATATTATATAAAGCACATGGGTCTAAACCTCACTAGATTCATTCAAATTCTACGTGAAATTTTGTCAATTAGTTGATTTTAACCAAAGATATATTTCAATGTTATTTTTGGTATATTGACTGTGTATATAGTTTTTAGAAAATTTCATATAACTTTATCTACAAAATTCAGAAAAATATTTTAAACATATATTTGAATGCACCGTGACAAGACGAATCCATAGAAACCAATCTTGAATACTATTATTAATTAAATATTTTTTTGTTCATTAAAATAAAATATAAATTTATTGAATAAGATAAAATAAAATAATGAAATTTTAAAAATAGAGCATTTAGTAAATTCAATCCTACGTGGAATTAGTTGCATTTTCATTCGGTATACATATTTCACAATTTATTTTTGGTTTATCGTCGCATATAATTTTATTAAATCTCATATAATTTTATCTACAAAAATCAAAACTTTATTGAACAAATATTTAAATTCCCGTACAAGATGATGAATCTATAGACACCAATCTTGAATACTATTATTCAATAAATAAATTATATTATTTATTAAAATAAAATATAAATTTATTAAATAAGATAAAATAAAATAATTAAATTAAAAAAATATAACATTTATTAAATTAATTCAATCCTACCTGGAATTTTGTGGAATTAGTTGCATTTTCAACCAGTATATATTTCACTGTTTATTTTTTGTATTTATTAAGTCTCATATAAATTTATCTATAAAACTCCAAAAAATATTTATATTTATATTAATAGATATTTATATTTTCTATTAATATATAATAGATATTTATATTTTCAATTATACATTTTGATTCTACGGTTGAGCAGATTTCGGGTAGGGGGAGAGAATTTTGTTGCATAAAGTTTTGTCAGATTAAACGTGAGAAACTGAAGCTAATGTTTTAGCGCTTAAATTATCAGTTGGGTGTTCTTATATAATATAATATAGAAAGTTGATGAGCTAAACCCACCATATTCATTCAAATTCAATCCATCCTACATGAAATTTTGATTGTACGGTTAAGCAGAGTCTGAATAGGGAAACGTAGTAGTGTTGTTGCTAAGATCATGTGATCAATATTATTTGCTTAGTGACAAAATTTTATGTCTTATGGTTGCTGAAAATGCGGAAGGTTTGCCAGCTAAATTAAAACTAAATTTATTCGAGCTTTTGAGTGACAACATGTAGTAATTGATAGGGATTTTTTTTTGGTGATTAAATTTCTTAAATCGACAAATTTTAGCTTTGCCACTTTGTTTCAATTTTCAAAGAAATTCTGGTATTTGATGAAAATTTTTATTCCATATCTTTCACTATTAAACCTACCTATATACAAATCATTAATCATTTATCTCCATCTTCATGCCCGATATTGATTATCTGTTTGTATTAATAAAGAACAATCAGTTTGTCGTATTTTTTCTTTTTTTTTTCTTACTTTTCAATTGGTGTTTCTCCAATTATGGAGGATGGTCCAAGCATAAAAGAAGTAGAAAAGTACTAAATAATATACTTATTTAAGTCATAGTTATCATGAAAATAATTAAGTTTGAGTGTACATCTTCAACAAAATTAAAACATTTCGATATAATAGATAGATGTTGATGAAATGGATTATATACTCTAAGAACAATACTAAGATAATCCAAGTTTACAAGAATGGAACTTATACAACCTTAGACCATTTCCAATGGTCATGGTGATGATGGCCGTGAATAGTGGCATCCGTGAGCCACGACTGAGACGACGATAAAATCTGAAAAAATCATGTCCAATGGGTCGTGGCCACGACCATGAATAGTGTTTTTAATAGATTATTATTGTTATTATTATTATTATTATTATTTTTAATTAAATAAATCATTTCATCCACTAAAATAAAATATTAATCTCATATAACTTTATCTACAAAAATCCAAAAAATATTTTCAACATATATTTGAATTCGCCGTGACAAGACGAATCTATAGACACCAATCTTGAATACTATTATCAATTAAAAAATTATTTTCTTCATTAAAATAAAATATAAATTTATTGAATAAGATAAAATTAAATAATGAAATTTTAAAAATTAAAAACGACTCATTTAAACACATTATAAATAATTAACGTTGCATCAAACGTTCAAAATGATACTCATTTTAAATAGTTTAGCATCAAACATTCTGGACAAACTAAAATATACAATTATTTTGATTAGCCTCATATATATATCCATACGACCATACCATTTGTGCACTATCGGTTATTCTGGGCACTTTCATATATTTTTCTACTATATTCTAAAGTTGATGGTTTACTTTGAAGCACACATGATCCGCATGTTCATAAATATTACTTGGAGCGAGTTCTAATTACTCGGACATTTTCTAATACAAAATTAATGTAAAAAGAAATTCATTTTAAATTGTATTAACTCTCTACGCTTCTTTTTATTTTTGAATTTAGGTTTCGACTTTTTTTTAAATACTTATGTATGAAAGATAATGAATAGTCGTAGGAGATAGTGAATAAAGTAGAAGAGGTGAGAAGGTAAAGAATAAAGTAATAAAATAATTTCAATTTTTAGGCATGTGAAGATGAGATCTATCCATATATTATAAATACCAGCTTTTATTATCAATTTAGTTATAGTACTGCCTCAAATCAATGTGACAAATTCTTTCATTTTTAGGTTAAAAATTACAAAACAATTATAATCGTGGTAAATTTATTTTGATGCCAAGTTAATGCGATTTGGTTACCTTTACAATTTTAATCTAATTTTGGTTACATAATTCGCCAATGATATTCAACCTTTGTAACTATTTATAAATGTGATCAATCAAATCTTCTAAATCCCATAATTCCATCAAAATCCCCACCAAGACACTAATTTTCTTAATGGACATGAATCCAGATAGACATTCGGTCTATGTCGATATAGTCCCTTCAACCGATCTTCTAAGAATGTTCTACGAATCGGTACTACGGTCGCTTTCGCCTGTGAGATAGAAGAGACACACGTGAGCTAATTGGTAATGTGTTGATCTTTACATGTCTATCAACAACATTTTACATGTGAAGACTTTCAATTTCCTTTTCTTTATGTATAAGATTCGATCGGTAGGATGAGGTATAAGGTTTCTCTTCTCTACGATCTCTGGCTGGAAGGACTACTGGTTCTATCCAACCCGAATTTAAACTCCGTTCGAAATAATGATGTTCAGTCCCACCGGTAAAACTACATTTTTCCCATGGATGGGCTGGGTCTCATATACTCTAAAGGGAAACTCTCTTCAATCTTCTCTACTTTCGATACATAACGGGGATCTAATACTCTCTAGGTGGGGAAAATCTCTTAGATCTTTTCTCTACTTTCCTGATCTCCATAACGAGCCGGAAGAGGGCGGGGATCAACTGATACTCTCTAGGCGGGGAAAATGGCTTCGATCTTCTTTGTACTTTCTTGATCTCCATGATGGGTCGGAAACTCTCTTCTATCTTCTCTTTACTTTCTTCATCCATGACAGTTCATGGGAGGGGGATAACTGCATCACGGAAATTATATTCGTAGAATAATAATTTTTGTCTTCGTGGTGACGATACCACCATGGGTCCGGGAACCGAGGTTAAAAAACAAACGTAATATGTGAAATTACGCTTGTATAATATTTATGTGTGTGTGGGTGACCACATATCACCGCGAGATTGTTGGTAACAACCCTATTGATCACAGATACTTTTGTATTTTATTTTGGTTCCGCTTGAATAGATTTTTTCGTAAAAAACATGTATACGTTAATTAATGTTTGATATAGAGACCCTATTTTTACATTTTATATAGTTAATATAAATAAACACTCAACGATATAATATCGGATGAAGAATGACTATCGAATCCACTACCACCATTAACATTGTCATGCTTAATTTTGACTATCTTATTTTCTCGATTAATTTATTTAATCCTCACATTTTTATTTATTATTAAAAGTAAATTATACCGTGGCATCGCCACGGGTTAGTACTAGTTAGTATGAATTTCTGCCCGGGAAGTAGCCTCCAAGTATTTACATTTTACACCAACTTGAACAACAGCCCATATTCCATATCGATCGGAAGATACATTTGGATAAGTCATAAGTATGTTAGGAAGAATATCTTGACATCCAGTAGTCTCAAAACGTATATTTATTAGATTCCAGTACACAATATGGTGATATATCAAGTTCCCAACATGACTTTTTGAAGAATACCAATCCAGGTACATAAAAAGGCACTGACACTTATTTGTCTATTGCTGCAGCCTACATGCCCACCTCTTTCCTTTTTCTTTTTTTAATTCTTTCTTATTTTCCTTTTGTCATAATTAATAAAATATAAAAAAATGAAATTTATACCGATTTTCATATTTTTTCGTCCTCTACAAATAGATACCACTCTTGACTATATTTCTACCATTATAAATTTACAATTTTAAACTCATAATTAAAAATATACATAAATATAAATGCAATTTCATTAATTTCGACTTCTAAACACTCTTATAATATTGTAAATTATGTTTTTAAAAAATTAAAAGAAACACTATTCATGGTCGTGGCCACGACCCATTGGAATTGATTTTTTTTCAGATTTAGTCGTAATTTCAGCCGTGGCTCACAACCGCCACTATTCATAGTCGTCGCCACGACCCATTGGACGTAGTCTTAGATCTAGTAATTATCACTGTATATTTTATTTCGTAATTATGGCACATACATAAACATCTATGGGTGTATAAGTTCCATGTGATGAAAAATCAGATGATAAAAGCCCAGAATATCTATAAAGAATTCAAATTTGATCGGTTGATATGTCACGTAAGATTATAATAGTTGAGAACGCTACTCATTTCAATTAGGTGCACATTTCACTTTGGGAATTTATTTACAATAACTCTATAGTTAAGCGTGCATGATTTAGAGTAATTTTAAAATGGGTAACCCATTGGATAGTCTCCCAAAGCAATGTCGGCGACAAAGATGCAGGAACGACACGTGCTTTTATAATGCCAAAGATACCAACCGCTCTGAAGCCTATGAATAACAATGCCGGTCCACATGATGTATGGCATCGGGTCGTAAGGGGACAGACCATTACAAATGGTATCAAAATCAAGTCAAACCCAAATGCAACGAGGGGACGAGGTGTACACATGATATCAAATCTGAGACAATCATGATGTCATCCGGTGCTTCGGTTCCATGCATCAACATCGCCAAAATTGCATGTGAATGGCGCGTGAGCAAATGAGGCAAGTTAATTATACTTCCTCCATCTTGCATATCGCCCACCGTTATGCTTTAAAGAATCGCGGCATACGCAGTAACTCCGACATCGCCGCAGGGTCGACTTTACTACTGGAATTAAAGCAGAGCCAAACCACTACAAGAAAACAGTGGTTTAGCGACGGAATTATCCGTCGCTAAGCCCACTGCCGATCCGTCGCTACCGTCGCTAAGCCCACTGCCGATCTGTCGCTAAGGCCTTAGCGACGGATAGACGCCCGTCTTAATGACGGGCGTCTCTAAGGCGAATTAGCGACGGATTTTTATCCGTTGCTAATAGCCATTTTAATTGCACGGATAGGCATCGACTCCGTCGCCATTAGAGATTTAATAATTATCCGCTCTAATCTAATTAGGGTTAGAACGCCTAATTCGTTGTTTAGCGACGGATAGATAATTATCCGTCGCTAAATGACTTAATAAGGAGATCTACCTCATCAGAGAATGACGATAACTATCCGTCGCTAAACTACTTAATTATGCGTTTTTCTAATCAGAGTTTAGCAACGGATAATTATCCGTCGCTAAACTACTATTTTTTTTAAAAAAAAATTTAAAAATTATTTTATAATTTTCACCTGTTTTTTCAACAAATATAATAGTGATATGTCACAAAGGGAAAATTGCATTAACAACAACGATTCGCCGTAACAAATTATCCAAAATAAAGTCTACATATCCGAATATAAATCCAAATATCCAACAAAGTAACAAGTAGCATAGTATCCAAAACATCACAACATCACTAAGACGAGGGGCCGGGGGTATTCTGGCTCATATACAAGCGGCAGAGCTCTTCCATCCTCTGATTCATACGAAGCTCGCCATCCCTGAGATTTCCAATCTCAGTCTGGAGAGGAGTCACTACTTGATTCACCATATGCTCGACCTGCCCGTGTGTGTAAACACCACCATGTCCTTGAGATTGCTGCTGGGACACGGAGAAGCTCTGCGTTAGTGTCTCGCCATAACTAGCAAGACCATAAACCCGACCCTTGTTGTCGGGTGGGTCAATTCAGAAAGATCCGGCCTTGTTCTTCCACGGACAACTCCTCACCTCAAGCACCGCATCCGCAATGATCCGCTTCCACCTCACTCAGAATAGTCAAGTGTATACGAAATGAGCTACAATTTCATATTTAATTTATAATACACATGCATATACAACTGTAACACTTAGCAAATACACATACCGCAATAAGCTCGGACTTTTGGTCCACCCAAACGCCTTTCTTGAACTTCCCCATCTTCATTTTCTCTATGCAAGTCTTGGGTTGGTTCAGGTTCAGCTAAAGAACATTATATATTGCAACAAGTAGTTAGTAAGTTGGTAGGAATGCAAACAAGTGGTAAATTGGTATAAATGAAAGCAATACACATGTGTACAAATCATGTTGTAATCAGAACACACACATATATACTTACCGACATCTGGTGATCAGTGACACAAACCAGACCTGTAGTGATGCTCGGTAGAGCCCTTTACCATCTCGCTCACCACCGGGTTCGCTTGTTCTTGTAGGACTGATCCTCGACGTGATTAATGCTCCAATACTCATGCCACATAGCTCACTCTTCGTCCCCAATATGCATATACTGTGGCGGCTTTCCTTTGTCTCGGTATTTTTTCATGTCAGCCACCATATACCTATACAGGTCAGAGCCCAAACTCTCGAAAACAGGCCACATCTGGGGAATAAGGCCAGTCGGAATGTAGTATTTTTTCTACATTCCAATTCCATTCAAAGTAAAAAATTAATGCCCCAAGGTCACAATTTCAAGATAAACAATGGTGCATTTCACCCAAGTGGCTAACATACCACACAAATTGTCCTATAATTTACTAACACAATGGTGACTAACATATCACCCAAGTAAGTGGCTAACATAACACACAAATTGTCCTAGAATTTGCTAACACAATGGTGACTAACATATCACCCAAGTAAGTGGCTAACATACCACACAAATTGTCCTAGAATTTACTAACACAATGGTGACTAACATATCACCCAAGTAAGTGGCTAACATACCACACAAATTGTCCTAGAATTTACTAACACAATGGTGACTAACATATCACCCAATTAAGTGGCTAACATACCACACAAATTAGTAAACTAATTCATTAATCGATTCTCTCCACAAATAAAGCATCAGAACATTTACCACAATAAATTGTAACATTTAAGCTTACCAAGCTCATCAAAGTAGAAGTGCTTGCCTCACCTCGAGTGTGCTCCACTTTTCGCCTCCCCGCCCGGCAACTCCTCCTAAGCTTGAATATCTCATGTGTCGTTCAAGATTGCTGAGGCCACAACCTGCAGTTATGAATGACATATAGAAGAGTACATATATTTATTAGACAATTCATGTGACATATATATAAACACTTATCTTAAGTTATGTTCTACAAATGTATATATAATACTTACTTCCTCCGCCATTAGGGAACACCAACTTCCCTCCCACGTAGCACCATCGACGATCTCAGTATATGGAAACCCAAAGTGTATCGTCTCGCCCATCACCACCACTCAGACGCTCCCATGCTCGATCCAAAGGGGAGTCGACTAACATGAGAGTCAGCCGATCCACTGGCTACTCAAGAGTCTGTGGTAAACCCCGGTCCCACTAGAGCCGGAACTGCAACTACACTTTCTTTGCCGGGGCATATGCAAAAAGCACATGACAAACACAAACAAATTGTATTGGTATAAATGAAGATATGAATTGGCATGTAATGGGAAAAGCAAGCATATAACAATTAAGATACATATACTCTACACTACACACATACTCTGATCCTCATCACCAATGGTTAAGTCTACATATATGTCTTCGCGTGTCAATGTACTCATCACGAAGCGCTACAGGATTTCTCGCTTCATCGACAACCTCTTCTTGGTACGAAGTTGGTAGTTGATTTGTCCTTATGAACGCATTCAACTTCGGAGCGGGCTTCAGTGTGTATCGCTACCAACCATTCCGCCTTTATCGCTTTTAGGCTCGATATTCAATGAACATCACTGACGCGTTCGAGCCGCCAAGATAAAAGGTTCATACTTAGTACGATACCTCCTCCTATGGTTAATCTCAACCATTTGATATTGCTCGCACCCTCGCACCATTTTGACCGGATCGCATCACGACATCAAATGTAACGGTTCTTTTCAGAGGCACACCGCATATTCAAGCCTCACAATTCGCTTAAGTTTTCCATAGAAATCAAACAAATCATCACCTCCATTTTGATCACCTTTCACACCCCCCACAATTCTATGACGCTTCTTTCGAGGCGCCTCCTTGTAACGCTTTGTACCGTCCTTACCATAGAACTTGCACTTCAAGATCTTTATTCTCCTCCCAATAAATCATGCACATACCTCACAACAATCTATGGTTTCCATGGGCAACCCCATCCCTCGTGATCTTTTCTTCACCGTAAAAAGTCAGGAACTAGGTTCGTTCGACAAAGTCTACATTACTTGTACCCATTCATTGAAGTCGATCTGCATTGTCGGCCATTAGCCTTACAACTCATTAGCCGAGCTAACAATGACAATTCGTGTGCTTACACCGGATAAACCGCTTCTTCATGGATTCCATCAAGTCAAGAAGACCGATCCTCGGATTCAGAGGTTCCTCCGCATCCCCTACATCGCTCCCGGTGTCCATGAACTCGACAAGCAATATCATATACCATTTGCTCAACCTGCTCATGATAATTATTAGCATCGATGTAGAAGTATTTTGAGTCCTTCCCATCACAGCTTCTTTTTCTTTACGCTCAAATTCTCATAATCCATGAACGGCCAGATGTCTCACCATGAGAAGTCCATACGCCATACTTCCACAAACCCTTACGCTTTCAAGTGTTCCACTACCGCTTCGGAGGTAAAATTGCTTATGTCTACATTTATATTGGGTGCAAGGGCACTTCATCATCCCCACTCAAACAATTACCGGTCAAATTCACCAAATGTAACGAAGGCATCAACCCCACTAAAAAATCAATGAAGCGACGGATAGATCCGGCTTAAGCCTATCCGTCCGCCGCCTTCGGGCGATGATCGGCGACGGATAAAAATCCGCCTCGAGCCGTGGGCGACGATAAAAATCCGCCCAATTCTGACGGATTGACGACGGATTGATTTTTTTTAAAAAAATGATTATGGGCGACGGATAGATCTATCCGCCGCCCCATTTTTTTTTTTGTGGGAAAATCTGATACAATTTTATATTCAGACGGACAATCCTGGTGGTGGTGGTGCAGGTGCGGGGTGGTGTGTGGTGGTGGGAGGTGGTGGTGGTGGAAGGTGGTGGTGGTGGTGGAGGAGATGGTGGTGGAGGCAAGGTGGTGGTGGTGGAGGAGATGGTGGTGGTGGTGGTGGTGGTGGTGGTGGGAGTAGAGGTGGTGGTGGTGGAGATGGTGGTGGAGGAGGATGGTGGAGGAAAGGAGGTGGTGGAGGAGATGGTGGTGGTGGAGGATGGTGGTGCTGGTGGTGGTGGTGGGAGGAGAGAGGTGGTGGTGGTGGTGGTGAGATGGTGGTGGAGGAAAGGAGGTGGTGGAGGAGATGGTGGTGGTGGAGGATGGTGGTGGTGGGAGGAGAAAGGTGGTGGTGGTGGGAGGAGGAGGAGAGGAGAAGTAGTGGAGAAAAGGAGGTGGTGGAGGAGATATATTATATTTTTTTTAGGTTTAGCTACGGATAGATCTAGATCTATCCGTCGCTAATTTTTTTTGTTTTTTTTTTCCAGTAGCGATTTGATAAATCTATCCGTCGCTAAATTTTTTTTTTTTTAATTTTGAACGCTCAGAAGCGACGGATAATTTTATCCGCCGCTACAGCGATGGATAACCTTATCCGCCGCCAACTGTCGCCCAAGTAGCGATCTGTGCCACAGGGCGATTTGATTTTATCCGTCGCCTTTCCGTCCCTACGGATGGATTCTTGTAGTGCCCTTCCACAAAACTAGGTAAAACTCGCCATTAACTATCCTTTCGTACATCCATGAACGATCGGTGTTCATCGGATGATTATATAACCCCGACACGCTTGAATTGATTAGATCGTATTTTTCAACTCGATTCCATTTCCCATTTCTTGATGTTATAAAGTTTTTGTCTCTTACCAAAATTCCAATTACAAATAAAGCATTTCAACCCTTTAATACGAATTTATAAATTATAAATTACATGCATTTTACGAATGTAATCACCAAATTATATCAACACACTTCATTAATTAAATTCACATAATTTATAATCTACTACATCTATAAATTTATCAACAGTTGTAAATCTTAATTAACATACTTAAATCAAAACTAATACATACTTAACATTATACTAATTAACAATTCAAACAATTTCACATCTCAAAGTTAATTAACTAGCTAGTAAACAGACAATTGCTTAAATTAGTCTAAATTAACTAAATTTTCCAAATATGTTAAAAAGTTAGGGTTTCATAACGAGGTACTAAATCTTCATAATTTTACTAAATATACACCAATATCAAATTAAATAAAAGCCCAACATACTTACAAACATACTAACATTATACTAAAATTCAAATTCACAATCAATATATATCAATCAGACATCTCAAAGGTAAACATTACCTAATTACATCTAAACTAAGTACTATAAACTCTCCATTTACATTCAATTGCTCAAATTAGTCCAAAGTAACAAAATTTCCAAATATAAAAATTAGGTTTACCTTCAATTCGGAGAAATGAGCGGATGGAATTTGAGATCGACGAATTGACCTCCTCGATTCACGAGCTCAATGTACACGAAGAATGGACAAAATGGTCGAGATTTGGACCGAATGGATTCGTCAAATGGGGAGAAGAAAGGAAGAAGAATGAGGAAGAAGAAAATGGGAGGGAAGCATTCGCTCAAGAAATTGAATCTAGCGATGGATAGACTATCCGTCGCTAGATTTTCGCTTATTTTATTTTTTTAAATTTCTTTTTCCATTTTTTATTTCTTTTCCCATTTTGGTCAACGAATCTAGCGACGGATAGATTATCCGTCGCTAGTTCTAACGACGGATACGAATATCCGTCGTTAAACATAACGACGGAAATTCTTATCAGTCGTTAGAACTAGCGACGGATTTTATCCGTCGCTAGATCTAGTGATTCATCGCTAGCTAGCGACGGATAAAATCCATCGCTACGTTACCATGGCTAGGAACATGATTTCTTGTAGTGAACCCAATACATCTATCCAAACCAATTGCCAAATTGCATTTCAGTTAAGAACGAAAGGGATGAATGGTGTATATGTTAACCACTACTCTCACATGGTATGAAACCTTTATGATTTCAAAAGAAAATTGCGTATGGCTGCCCAAAGCGCCAATATCATGCTAGTGCTGATGTGTGGGTCCAATTTTTCAGAATAGTGCCTACCAAAGGGGTCGGGTCTTGATCGAAAAATTTATATAATTGTCATAGTGGGCAGTTTAAAGATTGTTACCACATAGTCGGTTATAGCCATGGATGAATATATCGATTTCAGATAGCGAAAAAATACAGTTTTCGAGAGTTTCAGTCGAGTCGATATGACCAACACTATATTGTCTGACCCAACTTACAACCAACGAGAAATTTTATAGCCCATGGCCCATACAATAAAAAAAAAAAGAAAGAGATAAGCTAACAATATACTAGTTCAAAGTAGTATAATAATTCACAAAAAGTAACTAAGTTTGTAGGGCTTCAATTTAAATCTCATCCGTGAATCTTACTTATTCAATTTAAATTTGATGCGTATAAATGTCAAGTAGAAGATGTCGGGTTCAAATACCATTGGTGAGTTTAGGGGTATAAATGAAACGAACGTTCGTGAAAATTTCACGAAAAATTTCAATGACGTCAAAGCTCGAAGTTTCAACTAATAAGGCGTGAACATGTTCATAATAAACCAACACGTAACATATAATTTATTGTTCTAGTAGTTCGCGAATCGCTCACAACAAATTATATCTATAATAATTTTATATTATTTTATATATGGAGTATATATTTCCTAACCTAATCGGTCATTTTCATTTTTCACATAAGTTATAATACTCGTGCCATCCCAATTCACTTACCCCATCCGAACACAGATTTTAAGATAAAATTGAATAAAGAGGAAAGTGGTTGAATATTCAAATCGACGCTCCAAAATAATGCGGAAGTTAAATTTGGGACTAATGGAGTATTTTCAACCTAACCTACACAAAATCTATAATTGTTCGCGAACCTGCTCGCGAATATGTCAAACCTTAACGAATCGAATACTTAACAAATATTGAGATGTTCGAATACGAACACGTAACATGACATATATTAACTAACAAACGCTCATTAGGCCAACCCTCGATCTGCTCGATTCGAAATGTGAGCTTATCCCTTTTATGTAATTATTTTTGAATATTTTTTCTTTTTCAATCAAAAATTGACTTCTCATACAAAATTAAATGCTAATTCTAATAAGAAATACTCCATTTCGCAGAAGTTACATTTGATTGACCCATTAATCGTTTTCAGCTGATTAATAATTACTATAACGATAATAGTAATAATTTAAAATCATATAATAAAAATTTAATTACTAAATTTTCATTATATAATTTTAATAATTTATTTATTAATATCGCTTAAGAAGAAATTATAAACGGTATAAATGACCGTAAAGAAACGTAATTTTTTCCTAAATTCGGAGAAATGATATAATCACAAGATCGAAAATACAGTGATAATTACTCCATCCAACCGTTCCAAATAAATATTTCCATTTTACTATTTGGTTAATCGCTTCGACTGATCAAGAATATTTAAACTATAATAGTAAATAATTTAATAAAATCATATAATAAAAATTTAATTATTTACTATTATAGCTTAAGAAAGAATTCATGACAAATTCAAGATAATGATCAAAAGCAAAATTGAAAGATTTATTCGAACCTGGTGAAAGAATTTCTAATTACAATGGAGTTAACAAACTAATCTATACAAATTAACAGTGTTTGATCTATGAAATTGCTATGCTAACAAAAGCAATAGCAGTCATTGAAGCTCTATTAATGGTGATAGCCAAACCGGCTGGGTCGGGTCTACCATACCGCTTCGAGTGGAGTACGACGACGAGTAAACCGGGATGGCGCATATGACGATATACCCACCAGACGGTGGGTATGCATATCGGAAGTAGCAACCTCAACAAATTTAAACGTCGTCCATACACTAGATTCTGTGTGTGATTGTAGATGTCTAAGATTTCAGGTTTTGGCGCAAGGATGGGGCGACTGACATTGAATATGAACAGTTAAATGGGTAGTGTTTTACCACGACGAGCCGAGCCCTAACTGGGAATTTCAACGTCGTAGTCAAAATCCATTTCGCTACTTCGTCGGAGTAACAGTGAGGGTGTTTCGTATGTGAGGGAGATGGGCGGGTTTCTCTTTAATCTAATAGTAAAAAAATTTAATAGACGCATGGCTGGTTTGCCTTGTTTTGTGACAAATGCGGGACCACACACATGAGTGTCAGTATAGGGAGCAGCTACAATGGGCTTAATATACAAATTATCAAAAAGCAATGGGTTGATAGATATAGTGCCATATCACGTACTGGATTCACGTTACCCCTAAAACTTGACTTGTAGTGACCCTTGATCCCAACTTGTATGACAAAATCTACGGCAAGATCTATCTGTATGGGGCCGTACATATCATAATATACTTGTAGACTAGACCCCTTAACTTTCACAATTTACATTCATCTGATCTAACCGTGTGCAGTCTCGACGTCACCGGAATAAAAATACTTACTCCATAGATGAACAGAAGTAGATGACATGCACAAAAAACAAATAGTGAATACAGGGCCGTCTCCCAGAAATCGTGTGTCTTGTGCCAAGTTTTCACATGAGGCCTAAATGAGTAGCATGATAATAAAATAATATATATTTTTTCATTGTAAATTTTTGTTATTATTTCTAATATATAACAAATAAATCAATTTCGGCGGCCAAATTCGCACCAACTAAACTACTACAAGAATATATTCTAATATTCATTCCCTATTTGAAGTTCGAAATGACTCTCCGTCAAGACCAAATCAAAGGACTTAGTGGGGGTTAGAAGGTTACCCTGATCATAATGTCAATCCGGTAAGAGATTTTACTCAAGAGAGAATGGAAAGTCACAACGTATCGTAATAGTTATGAGGAAGGCATGATATGAAAATCACTTAGAACTTAGGGTTTCTCCATTCAATATGGCTTACCTCAAAGTTTGGACCTTGAGTTATATTTATAGAGACCATAACTTACGTGACGAATTTGGCAAGATGCTGTTAAGTGATGATTTAGATTTGGACACTAACGCTACCTTCGCCCATAGCCCAATAGTGAACAAAGAGTCCAATACCGATTAGTGGGCCCGAAGGTAGTTTGACCTTTTCCTCCAGAATACTGCTCACTGGTTGGTCCAGTCAATCCTTCTACGATCTCGCTGTTGATCTCGCCTGATAACTCTGATGTCCGAGCAAGAGTCTCACAAAAGATCTCAGGGTTCCAATTATATACATTTGGTCTTAATGTAATGGTATGCCCGAGGCTATCA